>PVLA01000671.1:30523-172174 GCA_004027455.1 Hydrochoerus hydrochaeris | reverse complement strand
CCAGTGCTATGTCTCCACTGCCAAGAATCTGTGTCTTTGGCCTATTGCAGGTGGGACATGAATGAGTGCCTGCCTGATGGGTCACTGTTGTTGGCACCCTCTGTAAAATATACACTGTCATTTGGCAGAGGGGCAACTGTTCCTGGCAATGGAAGACACCAAAAGCAACAAGAGAGGAGGGGAGAGCAAGCTTCTTTTGTCCCTTGTAGTGTGTGTAGGCTACCTGCCCTAGGGCAAGTGTAGCACTCATACCCTTAGTCCCAGCATTAGAGCATGAATCATCACAAACTCTAGATTCAGCCCCAAACCCTGCCCCCCATGACTGTATGAGGCTTTGGAGGGACATCCAGACACAAACCATAACACCTCATTGTTATTGCTGTGAAGAGGTTCATAAGACATGCTGGGCGAGCGGGAGATCTCCTGTGACCAGTGTATCCCCACACCTCAAACTGCTAGGTCACCTTTGAACTCAGTCACTAGGGCCAGTGATTCTCATATGCAATGAAAGGTTTTTGGGTTTTGCTTTTTAATTTTCATTCCATCAGGGACTGATGACTTTAGTAAAATAAAGTAAAATGAATTTCAAATTCATAGAGCTGGCCATAGATGTTACAGCCCCATCAAGTTGCTACAAGACTTTTGTCCACAGGCTTTTGTCTCCCTGTCTGTCCTTTGCCATCATGAATTTGTTACAGGTCCGTGGATCAGTCTGGGCCACACTGACTTACAGGACAAAGCCCTTCATGTCCCTTTTTCCCAACCATCTTCTATCCCCTTTTTCCTCAGTTAGAATTTGATGATCCAACCTGAAAACAAAAGGAGAGGTGAAAAACTTCATTTATTGTCTTTCGTATTTATTCATTCATCAGATATTGGGGGGTCACTGACAACCTGCCAGTAAACACGTGTAGGGATATTATAGAGGACAAGACACATGCAGCCCCTGCCCTCTGCAGCTCTTGACCTGAGAAGGAAACCAGCATCAGACAAACAGGCTGTGACAAGTGGCATGAAGGAAGAGAACCAAGGGCTGTGAAGGCAGCTGGCCTTTCTGGATTCAACTTTAGGCTGAGAAAGAGAGAGTACGAAGGCATTAGCCTGATAATGAAGAGGGAATGTGCATTCCAGAGAAGATGGTAGGTGCAAAGGCCCTGAGTCCAAAGATAATCTTATAGTTTGTCTGTATTTGAAACTAGAAATAAACACAACCTTGATGCAGCAATTATATTGCTCAGACCCAACTGAGATTCTCCAACATTTCCAGAGGAGGTATATTGTTCTGTTTTGGGTTGCAGAATCAACCTGTAGCTTATCATTAGGAAGCTGGCTGAATACACAATGATATTTCAATCTTTGAATTTCCTTCCAACCACCAAAGTTAATGAGAGAAGCTGAGCACATGGCTTGAGTGAAAGGTAATCAGGGGAGCGCAGAGAAGACAGTAAGGTTGGAAAGCTGGGCAGTGCCCCTGTAGGGCCTTGAATGGCATCACAGGAGCTCAGATTTACTTCAGGTGCACAAGAAAACAGTGTACCAGGTGCATCATTAACCATTCCCAGGACACAGTGCAAAAGAAGAAGGTACCATATGAATACAGCCTGTGACCGTTGTCATTATGGTTACTGGAGTCCTCTTTCCTTTCACACCTGCTGTTGATAGGCATCAAGATTAAGACCCTTGACTTCACATCTGTCTGCCAGCTGCAAGAACCCAGTCCAGTGAACTGGCTTTCTGAGACTCGGGTTCTGTGTCTTTAAAACAAGTATTGCCCTGTGTCATGGATTCGCCATGAGGATGGAAAAGATATGTGTGTGTTTTCAAGTGCTTTGTTCAGAGCTGTGTCCATTCCTCCTTTTCCCTTAATTTCTCAATTATCCTGCATTTCATAAGGAAGGAGACATCCAAGCTGGGCTTATAGGAGAACTGTCCAGGTCACTGAGCAAGCAGCAAGACATTGAGGACTCCAGCTCATATCTCCCTCCTCAAAATCCATCTCGTGTTTTACGGCGGTGATTGGATGAGGAGAAGGGAAACCTCAATTACCAAGTCGCTCCCAGCAATAGAAAATGCTCTGTAAAGAAAGGAAATTGAAGCGCCTAGCTGTGGTGGCTCTGGCCTGTTATCCTCGCAACCCAGATGCTGATACAAAAGAATTGCAAGTTTAAGGCCAGCCTGGGACGCTTAGTGATACCCTGTCTCCAAACAGAAAAAAAGAAGGAAAGACGGAAACTGTACCTCAGCACTCCCTGGGTTCAGGCTCCGGTACTGCGAAAGGAAAAAAGTAAGAAGCAGCAAGATACTGTTTTATGCTTAGGGGATAAACCAAGAAAACCAGTGGTTTAATACAGAGTGTGGAGAAGCAGGCACGTACTAATTGAAACACCATTTAGCAGCATCCATAAAAAGTTAAGATTCTCTTGCTGTTAGACTTACCAAGTGCATCAGCTACTGTGAATTTACCTGGAAAATATGAACACAAAAATGTGAGTATGATAAATATAAACTAAGCTGCAACAAATAGGTATTATATGCAGGTACCTATACATAGGTAATTTGTATCTCTGTATATGCATATTTATACATATTAAATACTATGTGGCTATAAATACAAAATAAGAAAGAACTTCACAGTCTGATGGAGAATGATCACTATTACTTATTGTGAAGAAGTGAAAGTAAAAAGAGGAAATTGCAGAACAGTATTATAGACTACTCCCATTTATTTATATATATGTGAACGTGCACATGTAACATACATACGCCTGTGTACACATGGGGCCTGTGTGCAGGTGAACACCAGAAGCTGCTGACAGTGGTTGCCTATGGAAAGGAAAGCTGGGTTCTGAACCAGAGATGGATAGATATGCTTTTCTTTATATTTTGGTGCTATTTGAATTTTCAACCATGTAAAAAATGATGGATCAGACTGTCTGTCAATACAATCCTCTTCCTACCCAGTTGCTCATGGAATTTTGTACCTATGCATTGCATAAGCACAGCAGGGTTGTGCTGAACAGAAGGCAGATTTATGACCACAGATGTAAGGTCTTTGGACAGGTAGCACACCCCTCACCATGAGACGAGCAGAGGACATATCTTACCGTGACACGCCATCATCTTTGCAAAGGAAAGGTTGTAACACCCTTCACCCTTAACACCTTCACCCAAATCCCAAAGGACATTTATTCAGGCTCTACTCAGTGGAGCAGGCTGCTACAGACTCACGCACCCACAGAACCAGGCAGGTGGCATGAAGCTGCCTGCCCACACAGAATGAAGCCCCCCTCAGCCTGCCTTTCCCTCCCCCACTTTTCATAGTGTCCTAAAATGTTGAAAAGTTTTAATTTAAATTTTTCCAACATTTACCACTGTAAGAAAAATAGCATAGTGACCCCAGATGCAACATCACAGAGGCAGAATGGAATCCGTGAGTGACATGGAGATGCAAACCAGAGAACCTGAAGAGCAGCCAGTGGTCACAGAGGGACACAAATCTGGTGTTTCTGAAGTGTCCTGTTGTCCAGAGAAGCTGTAAGTCCGTAACTTTTAGAAAAATCTTATCATTTTCATACAAGAGCACCTAATTCAGATTTTCCTTTAAAAACAGATACAAGGCTAGCAAAAGACATCTCAGACTAACTTCAGCTCTCAAGCACTTCCTGGTTTGGAAGCTGCTAACATGTCATGACTCAAGGGATGACAGGGAAGCATACTAATCGTGTTTTATTGATGCTTCTTTTTCTTCTTTCCAAGGCATCAAGACAGAAGACAGCTTGAACCATTCCCCCAGCCAGAGTGGATTCCTCAGCTACAGCTCGGGCTTCAGCACCGCACCCACTGGACAGAGCCCGTACACCTACCAGATGCACGGTCAGTTTGGTGCTGCGGCACTGCCTGGTTCAAAAGCACCTCCTGAATTGGATGTCTATTCACTCATTCACTGGCTTAGCAGGTTTCCTGAGCACCTACTATGTGCCAAGGTGTGTCTCAAGCAGTGAAGTTACAATGGGAGATAAAATAGGCGACCTAATCTCATGGCAGTTCCAGTGGCAGCAAGGAGAGGTTGATGACAAATCAGCCAGCAGATTAACAGGGTAATTTTGGAAGGAGATGAGTCTAATGAAGCAGCCAATCGTGGCATTTGGAATGACAGTGATGAGCTGTTCAGACGTGGGATGTGTCACTTTAGATCGAGTCATCAGGGAAAAGTCTCTTTATAGAGATGACACTGAACAGACACCCAAAGGGTGAGGTGGAGCCAGCCAGGCTCAGGACTAGGGAAGAGCTTTCCAGGTAGGAGAAGCCACCAGCGCCGAAGCTGCATGGTGGGAAGGTCATGATGTACCCCTGAGAGGGCACCGAGGAGGAGCGGATCTGGAGAGAGAGGACTGCAGGAGGGAGTCGGTTCGGCTTGTATCTTAAGTGTGTTGGCACAAACAAGGCCGCTGGAGAGATGCGGAGAAGCACCCGTGGTGGAGGTAGCAGATGTGTAGGGAAAGGGCTTATTCCAGGTCTCCCCGAAGGGTGTCCTGAGAAAGGGAGGAAAATATTCCAGCGTGCAGCCCCCGCCCCGCCCGTGCTAAGGAACTGGCTTGCCTGTTCCCCTGTGCCTGCCTCCCCACTTCTATCATTCAGGGGCCCCTTCTCTGCTGCAATCCCCTCAGGAGCCTTTAGAGTAATGCAGAGATCAAAGAGCCGGTGGCAGAAGCTTAGGGGTGTTTTCCCCTCCATGCAAATTGGGGAAAACGGCCATCCGCCATTGAGGGTCTGAAAAGCAACCTGTAGGGATGAAAAGGGAATAGCAAGCCAGTGGGCTCACGAGTGCCTGCAGTTTTCTTGGGAGAAAGTACTGTCACTCATTCTTTAACTTTTTACTAAGGACAGCAGGCGACATTAGGGGTGTGGAGAGAATGGGGTGATGACCGTGCACACCAGCTCTTGGGAAACATCTGGGAACAAGTCTGTGTCAGGGTTTCCAGGGACACGGGCTCACTAGCCCAGGTTGTGTTGTGTGGGTCCTGTTGTAACATCTGCGTATCGGTGCTGTGGTCATTCACCTTTTACAAAAGAAGAAACCAAGGCACGGGGAAAATGACTGATCTGACCAGTGTCAGGGCAAGGAGCTTAGATTCTGTCCCAAGTGCAGTAGGAGATGACCTGTGTCGAGTCTCTCTGAAGCTCCCCCCACGTCACCCCAAAGCCCGTGTCCTTGACCATGGTAGTTCCTGCCTCCTGCACTTCTTGCCACCTCGGTGTCTCTGCTAGTGGCTTTCTGTGTCCCGCTGGAGGGTAAAAGCTGCACAGACGCATCTTTAAGGAGGGAGTAAATGGTGCCAGTGCCGACAGGAGAGACCTGGACTTGCCTTTGGTGCAGTCTCAAGCCAGTTTCTTCCAGAAGCTCCACGCACTGCCTCAGGGCTGCCACAGCTACAGAACCAGTATGACAAGCACGCAGTGCCCCATCCTGGTGGATCTCCAGAGACACAGCAGTCAGCAGAGACAATTTCCTCAAGGAGGGTGCAATAATTAACAAATAAACAGTTAATGACAGATTTTGAAAAGTCCTTTGAAAAGTCCTGATGGATGATGAGGCTCAGAGGAGGTGCCAGATCAGCATCACCCAGGTGGGGAGGGATCTGAGTCTAAAGAGGAGGCAGCCAAGTGAGGAGTGGGAGACTGCAGTCCAGAAGAAAGAGAACCACAAGAGCAAAGGCCTTGGGGTAGGAACCAGGAGAAAACAGACTCAGAGTGCAGTGAGTGAGAGGAGATAAGGCTGGAGAGTGAAGCGGGAGCCCTCCTTGGGCCAGGATATGCGTGGTGGTGTGATTTCTTCTCTAGTCCATTCAGCAAGCGAGGTGAACACCATCAACCCTGCTTTCCAACGAGTGAAAGAGAGGCTTGGAAAGCAGAGCTGATTTACCCAGCGTCTCAGAGTCAGTAAATATTCAGGGCTGGGATTCACACTCCAGTTTCCAGAACCCCAGGTCCTCCTGTGTCCCCTCCTCTGAGTGCCGACATTTCCTAGGTCCTTCAGGACACTGGGTGCTCTCCTAAGCTTTGTACAGAATCTGTCCTCCTTGATCCTTCCAAGAGCCCTGTGCCAAGGGAGGGGAGCTTGTCCCAGGTCACACAGCCGTGGTGGTGGCACGGGATTGAAGCCAGGCAGTGACCCTCCAGGGCCCAGGCTCAGAGTCCTCACCCCTGCTGACCTTCCACACTCCCATAGATCCATCTAGGAGGTGATTCTCAGGGGTGACCCTGACCTAGGACCCCACCTCCACCCCAGCCCCCACCAGCCTCTCACAAATCAGAACCCTCTCATGCTCTATTCCCACATTATTTCCTCACTGTCCTGGAGGCCCCCATGCCAGACAGCTCAGCAGCAGCTGGGCTTCGTCCCATTAACTGCCTGATGTTAATGGCCGTGAACTGCTCTTGAGACAGGCCAGGCCTTTTGCAAGCCTGAAATACTCCTCCTTTTCAAACACAAACACAGGCGCTCGCACACCATGCCCATGTGCTTCCTATTAGCTTTTTTTTTTTCCCTCTGAGTTGTTCCAGAAGAGAAATAAACTCTCAAACAACTCCGAGCATCTTGGAGAGAAGATGCTGGTGGGAGTTGGCTTTGCAGAGAAGGAAGAGGTGGAGGAAGAGCCTGACCTGGGCTGAGCTAAGGTTGAGGATGCAGACTTCCTGGTCCCCAGTGAGAAGCCGGGATGAATCCTTTTCAGCACTCATAATTAAAATCATGATTCCATGCCTACCAAAAGAATATAAATGATCCCCATCCCCTCATTTTACAGAAGGGTAAATTGAGGTGCTTCCACAAAGTGGCCAGCGTCAGGTAAGCTGGATACCTCCCTCAGGTTGTCTAGCTAATCTCACAAACTTCCAGAATCTTCTGCAGATCCATCCTCCTCTGAGGTCCTGATTTCAGACCTGTATCCACTTGGATCACCCACCCACAGCATGCAAAAAACAGAAAAGGCTGAGTCCGCAGCATGAGTTCAGCGTTTCTGTGGTGGTTTCTTTTGCTTTTTTTTTTTTTTTTTTTTTTAATTCACACCAAGGTTTTTATAGCTAAAATGTGTTTCTTATGGATTTGGGGTTTTTTGTTTATTTCTTTCTTGCTTTTTGGCTTCCTTGGATAAAACACTATTTTTCACAGAAATCACCACAAGATTAAAAAGAAAAAAACATCCTGAGATGAGAACCACTGGTACCAGAGGTGCTGGAGAAAGCTAGGCCTGGGCTCTGGCCCCCACACACAATGCCTGACAGGGGGACAAGGTCACACACTAGGAACTCCTCGGTGCCTCAGTTTCCTCGCCAGTGACACTGGCCTTGTAGCCAGAGAGCTGACTTCATAGGGTTTTAAGGGTACGACGTGCAGTGATTTGGTCACATTCATTGAGACTGAGCTTTCTCTCTGTTACTTCTACTACTCCTTCTATAACATGATGGTCAAACTCATTAAAAACAGGAACTCTGAAGCCAGGCTGAGTTAGCATCCCAATTCCGCAGTACCAGCTGTGTGACCTTGCACTGAGTTAGACTCCACGTCATCCTCTGTAAAACAGGGTTGCTGGTAGTGCCAACCTCATGGGCGCCGTGATAATTAAATGTATTAATGTATGTGAAGTACTTAGAGCAGCTCATGGCACAGGCTAAGGGCCCTACAAATATTCTCATCCTGAGTTCAGATGTGATGGGTCATGTTCTTTCGAACTTCACTTCTGTTCCCTGGGCAGTCAATTTCCGTTAGTGGTCACAGTCAGAGGAGGAAGAATAAAGAAGGCTGGTTCTTCTGTATCAGCGTCAACTCCCCATTGTCAACTTGTGTGTTACAGGGCAACCTAAGAATGGTGGGAGCCCTGTGCAATAGAAATTCCAAAGACCCAAGAGTTATGGGACTCAAGGATGTGTTAAAAAAAAAAACCCTATAAGTTCATCGAAGGTGTGTAACCAGGGATCTCAGCTCAAGATCTCCGAGACTGGTGCTGTTGGACTTATTTTTAAAATACCTGATTCAGATTTATGAAACGTAGCCCCATCCCTGGCACCAGTAAGCTGTGTGATGTTGGAGAAGTCATTAAACTCTCCTGGTCCTCATTCCAACCTCTAGTCCTAACAAATGCTCCATGAACACAGGTAAAGGAGTTGAGAACTCAGGGTAAAATACATTTGTAAATGACGGGAGCCTCGTGGCTAAATGAGAAACCTTCAGGGCTTTGGCAGGATGATACAGGTGTGACCCTGCCCCCGAAGAGTAGGATTCTGTGGGCAGTTCTTCTGGGGAGAGCCGATGAGAAACCCTCACTCCAAACTCCTGCTCTGTGCTCCACAAGAAGTCCTAGGTTAGATGATGTTTTTGGTCCCTTCCTGTGTTAAAATACCAAAATTCTTCCATTTGCTAGTCGTTGTTTTTACAAAAGACATGCATTCCTTTTTATCTATTTCAATTACTTTATTTTTTACCCAGATGTAATGCGCATGCCGTAAACCTGACCCTTTTGCAATGCTCAAGTCAGTGGCTTTTAGTATATTCATTAAATCATGCAGCCATTACTTCAACTCCCCAACATTCTCATCACCCCAAAAGAAATGTCATACTCACTAGCGGTCACCCCCTATTCCCTATTCCCCTACCTCCTGTGTATTCCTTCGAATACACAAGAAGAGATCCATTAAAAGTTATGCCTCTTTCACTTAATTTGGGGAGCAGGTTATGCATTTACCTGGCCCAAACTTCTATAGAGATCTCTCTCCTGTGCTGGACCTACATCTACCCAGTTTCTAAACCCCAAACCACCAACCATTTGTCATAGGTTCTGTGAACTCATCTAGAAGTTCCAGATGAGTTCTAGATGTTCTAGATGAGTTCACAGAACCTATGACAAATGGTTGGTGTCTGAAAGGATTATAAGCAGTCTGTTATGATCACCCATTACCATGACAACAGTTCACAGGTAATTCTTCAATAAGGAAACGATGCTAAGATAACTAGTTCCATTAGTTGTTGCGTTTGACCCATCCCCCAGATGCTGGGGAGGGAACTAGGGCCCTGTGCACACTGGGCAAGCACTCTACCCTCAAACTACGTCTCCAGTTTTCATTGCTTTTATCCTAGGTTTTGTTATGTTTTTGTTCTTGTTTTTTATGATGATGTGCCGTGGTTCAGTTTTCATTGTGATTCTTGAGTCCTGGGTTCCCTGGGCTTCTGAGGCCTGTGGGTTCAAGTTTTCATCAGTTTGGAAATGTTTCAGCCAGAACTTCAAATATCTTCTCTGCTGCACTGCCTCCCCCAGCCTCGTCCTCACACTGGTGTCTGGTTCAGCAGGATCTGGTCTGCTCTTCAGTACCTCCTGGGCATTTTCATCGCCCAGCACAGTTTTCATTCCAGGAGTTTGGGCTATTTCTTTGCATCCCCCACGTCTCTCTTACCATCTCCAACACTCCCCACCCCCGGCTTCTTGAACAGACAGAACACAGTCTCAGTGTGTGTCCTCCAGTCCTTGTCTACTCTGCTGCTCATTAGTTTCCTCTGGTTTTTTCCTCATTTGGGGTCACACTTTCCTGTTTTCTTGCAGCCTGATTGTTTTTTGTTAGCTGTCACATATAAATTTTACCTTGTCAGAAACTGTGTATTTGTATGTATTCCTATAAATCTTTCTGAGCTTTGCTCCGGGATTCAGCTAGGTTGTTTAAAAACACTTTGATTTTTGCCAAGTCTTGCTTTAACCTTTATCATTTGGGATCAGAGCCACATTTAGTCCAGGGCAAAGATTGCCTACTGCTGAGGCAAATCCTTCTGGGTAGTCTACCGAATGCCCTGTGAGCCGTGAGTTTCTCCACCCCAGCTGGCAGCAGAAACTCTTCTCAGCTCTGTTGTGGGTTCTGGGGGTTTCTGGTTCTCTCCCAGCCTCTGGGTTCTCTCCCAGTTCTGTCCTGACACCAGTAAGGAGGTGGGGGACAGTCCTCAGGGTGAACTGTCTGCAGGCCTCCCCCTCCCCCAGCCAGCACAGGTCTTTCACTTGGAGAATCTGCCTGTAAATTTTGGCCACTGTGGCCTCCTGCCCTTGCAGCTCCATCTCCCCAGTGCAGGGAGTCCTCCAGGCTCTCCAGACCCCCTCCCTGGAGACTCTGCTGGGCTACAATGAGCTCACCAATTATTTCCCCCTGCAAGGGATCACCGTCCTTCATGCCCTGTTCCCCCTGTCTTGGGAAACCTTGTTTTCAAACTCTATCACCTTGGAAGCTAAATCCAGCCCCTGTGGTGACCAACACAGTGGTTTGTTTATATTTTTTCTCAGTCCATATGGTAACAACAGCTGAAGGCAAAATGCTTAACCCAGGTGAACACAGAGAGCTTCCAGGAGTGTAGTTCTGTTCCTGATGACCCTGCTCTTCCCTTCCTCACTGTGGCCACAGGCTGTGTTTTGAAAGGACTGATTTTGCAGTTCTTCCACATCGTTTTGCATTTCACCCTTATTTTCATAATGTAACACCTCTGTTGTCTCAGCAGCCCCTTCTCCCAAGATACCTGCACCTCCTTTGAAAGCAAGTCCTCTATTTAATGGAGCTCTTCACTGGGTGTCATTGATTTACCAATGTTTTTACTAGGTTTGTCACTGCTTCTGTTAGTGCTCTAGTTACAAAGCTTTGTTGCTTCTGAGCAGCTTGCCTCAACTTGACTTTTTTCTTTGAGCTGTACTATTTCAGTACAGTTTTTCATCACTCATGGCCTTTACAGATGGATTGTCACCTTATGTCTCCTAGTTCAAAGGTCCCCAATCCCTTGGCCATGAATCAGTAGCTTGACTTGTTAGCAACCAGACTGTGTGCAGGAAGTGAGAGGCAAGTCAACCAGCACTGTCATGTGTACTTCAGCCACACCTCACTGCTCACATCACATCCCGAGCTCCACCACCTATTGGGTCAGTGTCAGCATTAGATTCTCACAAGAGCACAAATCCTTCTGTGAACTGCCCACGCAAGGAGCTAGGTTGAAGCTCCTTATAAGAGTCTAAGTAATAAAAATAGAAATAAAGTACACAGTGTGATAATAATAAATGTAATATCCTTGAATCATCCTGAAACCATCCCCCATACAACTTCCATCAAAAGATTAGCTTTCACAAAACCAGTCATCAGTGCCAAACAAGCTGGAGACCACTGTCCTAGATGATGTGCAGAAACACGGATGTAAGTTCTTGTCATCCTAGATAGCATACTATCACACTGCTGCACTTGCTTTCTTCATCTAGCTATGTATCTTGGCGAACTTTTTAAGTCTATAGATAGAAAGACCACCATCATCCTTTTTCATGGATTCCTATTTCACTGAATGATATGCTATGAAAGATTTAAACAGTTTTTTTACTGGAGCCTACTTGGCTTGTTTCCAGTTCTTTGCAGTTACCACCCACATAACCATGATAAGCTCTATGTGTTATTTATTTGTGCAACCATAGCTGAAGGGTAGGTATTTGGAAGTGTGATACCGGATCTAAACCCCGTACATATCTCCAGGTTACTCTCCGAAGGAATTCTGTCAACTTAAACTCCCACTCTAGCGTCAAGACTCTCTGTTTCCTGGAAGATGTGCCTCCCCAACCCAGAATCACCAAACTGCTGGAGTTGTTGCATGAAAAACTGAATCTCTGGGTAGCACCCATTTTTAAATCTTGTCTTACAAGGGAGGGAGAGCATCTTTTCAGATCTTCAACCCAATTTGCATTTCCTTCTCTGTGAATTAGATTTGATTTTTCAAATATACCTTGTAAGAGCAGTACAAGAGTAGGCAGAACAATGTGTGAAAAGTGCCATAAAGCTTCAGTCGTCAGAGCAGTGACTTTCTAGTACGTCTCGACTGATTAACTGATGGGAGGGACATACAGGCCAACAAGTACTGAGAGCACAGGTAAGATGGTAGCTAGGGAGAGATGGACTAGTTATTCAGTGACAGGAATCAGAACATCTACTTAACCATCTGGGGGGGAAACTATCCTTATTACTATGTACCAGAAAAACATTAAAATGGGCCAACAATTTAAATATAAAAAGGAAGCCCATAAAAGTACTAAAAAGACAATGAGAAAAACTTCTATAACTTTGAAGTAGAAAGAGCTTTTCTAACCATGACTTAGAAATCTGAAGTCTATACATGAAAAAGTGGACAAGTAATTGTGGAATTTGGGGGCAAAGGACACGGGAACCAAAAATGAAGTTAAAACCACAAGAACCAAACAAACAACAAACGATGAACTGGAAAGAAATATTTACATTCCAAATCAAAACAAACCTTACTCTTTTTTGAGTGATCCTGCGGTGCCGTGGGCTGAACCTGCTCTAGAATGTGGTCCTTCGAAACCAGAGGTTCAAACTCAGCGCAGACATCATGCGGGCAGCGTGAGCCAGGCATGGTGTCAGAGTAGACCCAGGACCTGTGGCAAACCAGAGGCCACGTGCCCACCAGAGCTGTGGCTGGACAGAGTTGCTTGGCTTCAGCCCTCTGCTACCGAGCTAGAGCAAGTCCCTCACACACCAAATCCTTGCTTTTTTTTTTTTTTCAAGATAGGCCTGAAACTGTGTTTTTGTGTGAAAGCTGTTTATTGTTTACCAATGCCAGCGACTCACTTCAACACAGTTACTGAAACTCTTTGTGAAGCAGATAAGCACTTACAAGGCTCATCTTCCTGCCTCCAATTTGCAACCTGGCTCTGTATTTTCTGAACCAAACCACCGGGCCTGAGACCAGGAATAAAAGGAGCAGACTGCAAGCCGTGTGATGAGTGGGAACCGGGCAGGAAGCCCCTTTGTGACGTTTCCTTGGAGAACCTGAGTGGCAGCGTGAGTAGAGCCCAGGGGTAGACCAGGGACCCGCCTTGCCAAGGCGGAGTCATTTCCCTGTTTCTTCTTGGCGGCAGTCCATTCTGGAGCCCTGGCCTGGCCAGTTCTGAGCGGGCAAAGGCTGCCCGGTCCCACGGTGTTGGGCCAAACAGGAGCCAGGCTTGGCATCTGCAGACTGCTGGACTGAGGTCGGGTTTCCTGGTGTGAATCAGCATCTCTGCATAGGACAAGGAGGGTGCGGTCCCCTGCACGCGTCACTCTTGCCCCATGCCACACCTCCACCTGGGGGTCATCTTCAAGTGTGCTGGCAGGCTCACTGCCCTCTGCTTGAGCCAGAGTCTTCCGCAGTTAGGACACAGGGAGGTCAAATGGATGATCTTTGCTCCTGATTATATGACAAGCTTGATCCAGCCACTTTTCTCCAGAAGCCACTGGGAAGGACAGGTGAAAACAGCCAAGGAGAGCAAGTCAGTCTGCGGATCAGGAGGGAGCTTGCTTAACAATGAGTCATCATGGCAGCGCTGTCCACTAGGACTTACCGGGCTGATGGCAGAGTCTGTATCTGTACGGTGCCGTCCAGTAACCGCTGGACCCAGAGTGTCATTGAGCATTTAAGACGTGGCTGGTGGATAGGGCAGCCCAGCTCTCAGGGAGGGTTAAAAGCCAGTCCCTAACCTGGCTAATGCTCAAGCAGGTGGAAGTCAACTGCTAGGTGTTATGGACCAAACTGTGTCCCGCCAGAACACATATGTTGAGGCTCTCACCCCTAATGCGAGGGTATTTGGAAAAAGACCTTTGGGAAGTAATTGGGTTTCGTAAGGTGGGGGCCCTCAGGACGGGATTGGGGTCCTTATGAGAAGAGGGCTGTCTTGCTGTCTTTGACCCCAACTTCTGAGTACCCACGTGGTAGAAAGGTCACACGAGGACACAGCGGGAAGGCGGCCATCTGGGAGCAGGAAGAGCGGCCTCAGTCGTGGCCACCACTACCACCAGAGCAGTGGGAAATACATTTCTGCCGCGTAAGGCACCAGCCTGTGCTGTTCTGTTACCGCAGCCTGGGCAGGTGAGATGTGCAGAGGCACAGCAAGAAGAGCTGAGCGGCTAGAACGGGGTTTGTTTCTCCCTGCAGACACCTCAATCCTTCCCACCTTGCTCCACTGCAAGAAGAAGGAAGCAAGCACCTGGTTAGCTTGTGTTCGTTCACTCTGTCTCACAGTTATAAACGCTCTTATTCTCTGCACTTAGCGCTGCATTAGATTTTGCCCATATCTCTCAAGCTGCTCACCCACTATGTTTTCGTAACACTCCTTAGGTGTCTCTGCCACCCCACCCCTTCATCCTTTTTTCTGCAGAGCATGACAGAGGATTGGTCAACGGTCACATAAAAATAACTGGGTACCTTGCAGTATGGTTCTAACTGAGCCCACTGAAGTGCTTCACGCGAAGCGAGTTGCATCTGAAGACCATGAGAACACACCTTTGGTGTTTATGTGGGCGGTGGACTGCGCCCTGGGACCGTGGTGGGTGAACTTCGGCTGTGCAGGAAGCAGCATCAGGTGTTTCAGGGCTGCTTGTCTCTGTTTGGGCCGCTCATGTCTGAGTCCTTCTAGCTTGAGGGAGGTCGTGGCCAGTACATAAATGAGTGGGCGGGGCTGTCCTCCCGCTGTGGCATTACATGTCATTGTAAAAGCAGTGTGGCCTGGATCTGGCTGCACCCTGTGGTCTGGGCTCCTGCCACCAGAGCCAGGTCTTCATCTTCACGAGGATCTGCTAGGACATTCGAAAGTCAGGCGGGACCTGGGAACAGCATAGGACAGTAAGACATCGAGCACCCCCAGTATTTTCCCACTGAACTCTACCAGTGACCCCACAAGTTTCCAAGCACCTCCTCAGAGTGCTGAAGCTCTTGTCACCAGTTTATACGGCGGCAGCCACAGGCCTGGGAAGAGAGGACTGTGGTGAAGGGAAGACCATCTGCCATTCAATCAGCAAACATTCACAAGTCCAGGTTCTGTTGGGCAGTGCACAAGAGGTGGGCCCTACAGCCCTCAGCTGACCATCAGGCCTGGGATTTGTGTCCCAGTGACAGGACACAGAAAGATATTTGTCTTCTGGGCCTGTGTCACAGGGGACTATAAACTGGGTGGCTTAAATGATAGAAGTTTATTTTCTTACCGTGCTAGAGAGTCTCACAGCCCCAGGCCCAGGGGCTGGTGGGTCCCACTGTGGTGAGACTGTCCTCCTGCCACACTGAGGTCTCATGGCCTTGTCCCAGCCTGTGGCTGGAGAAAGGTGGTTGGCGTCCCTTTCTCTTCTTGTAAGGACACAGTTAGGACCCAGTAGCCCCAGGGCCTCATATGACCTTGGTCTCCTCCTTGCAGAGCCTCTGGCTAAATGCAGCCCACTGACCTTGGGGGACACATAACAGCCAGTGAGCGAGGAAATGAGCAAGCAGATGGCCAGTGACATCTGCTGTCACGGGGCCATGAAGAACATGAATGGGGACACTTAGCACAGAGGGATGAGGAAAGAGGGCAGGGTCCCCAAAGAGGTGATGGTAAACCTGGACATGGGACAGGTGCATTCCCAGTGACCCGCAAAGGGGACAGGGCCGAGGGGGAGGTTGGAGGGTGGGGGAGACGGGGCCTCGCAGAGCCCCGCGGGGGTACACAAGCTCCAGGATTTTGCATGAGAAACACCAGGAAGCCACTGGGGTTCTGAAACAGGGAAGGTGATGTGTGGAGAGCAAATGACAAGGGAGGAGCCCAGGAGCGAGTCTTCCCCCCCAGACCGGCGCCTGTATCCGTACCCCAAGACCTAGGGGCCCATTCAGAAAATTCTAGAATCAGCCTGCTCATCCATCCCCCCTCAAGGAACAAAGGCCAAGAGCGGGGCTGGAACCGTGTTGCCCTTGTCTCACATGTTTGTCATTTTTATTTCTGATGTTTCAATGAAATGAGAACCAAGCCCGCACCAAGGTCTGCACCTGCAAACCTCATTGAAAAGGTGGCAGGATAAACCTCTCTCCTCCCCCTTAATTAGCCAAAGGGGAGAGGAATGAGAAAGAGAATAAAACAAGGAACCAATTTAAAAAAAAAAAAAATCCTGCAGACACCCAGAATAGAGGGTGAGCCCTGCAGATGAAAGAGGGAACAGCCTGCGCCAACCCTACCTTCTGTTCAGGAGCTGGAAGGGATAATTAAGGGGCGGCAGTAAGGGAAGGGAGTACAGCCTCGGGCAAGGAAGAGACAGACAGACAGACAGGTCAGCTCCACCCAGAGAGAAGCCGCAGTCAGGACTGATGCCAGGCTGTGGGACGCACAGTTTGCACCATTCAAGTAAATTAGACTCAGTCTGCTCCTAAAAGCCCAGGTGAGGAAGGAGCCCAGAGCCCTGATCCGTCACGGAGACCCACGCTGCTCCCCCAGAGCCAGGACACCTGCAGGGAGGTGCTGCCTCTCAAAGACTTGCTTCCTATCACAGGAGGCTTCCTGTGACCCGGGAGGGGGAGCCTGACTCTGCAGACCCAATCCACCGGCCTTTTTATACCACTGTGCACTTTTCATGTGTTTATGATATCAGCGTGTGTGCTTCCACAGGCATGCATTTACATGTGTGCACATTTTCTTTTCTGCCAATAGAAAATGCAAGTGTTTTATAAACATTCATGACATGTGTTTTATGGATGGGCTTTTTATATTTCCCACTAAACAACATGTCTTGGAGGTCTTTCAGAATCAGTTCAGTTGCACCCACCTTGGTCTCCGGAATGGTTTCCTAAAGCTACATAGACAAAGCTAGACACTTGGGCTGCAGACTTTAAGCAGATGGTGCCTCCTGGGACTCGATGAGGCTCATCTGTGGAATGGCTTTCTGTGGACTGAGCACAGATCATGCTTGTACAAGGCTTGGGGCAAAATCACGGCGCTTTAGCAGCATCGACCGCTGCTGTTATTGTCAGGCACACATGGCAGTGTGCGGCCGTAGCTCTTTCCATGGACAGCTGGGTTGTGCTTGGCATTTCGCTGGGTTTCATCCCCTCTTCTGGAGCTTCCAGGTTCTCTGTGATCTTCTGCACCAAGGTGTTGATAGCTGGGCTGAAATTTTGGTTTCTGCAACCTTCTGCTGTCCCTGCTGCTTTGTAACCTGTGTGTGTGTGTGTGTGTGTTTCATCTGTGGCAGGGATTCCTGCCCTGCAATTCCAGCTCCACGGCAGCCCTCACCAGACTCTGCATCCCCGCTCCTCTGCCCTCACTTGTAGCCTCTGAAGCTACAGCTCTGAATTGTGCAGCCCCAAGCCACTGCTGCCCTTGGGTACCCACTGGATGCCTGCATGTCAGGCCTTTACATTCTCCGGGTGCTCTGACGGACCTCATAACAGAGCTGGGGGTCAAAACAGGAGCCTGAATAAAGAGACGCACAGGCGAGACCCACCCACCTCGGGGCCTGGGTAAGTGCTGGTGTCCTCCCAGGCCCTGATTCTTAGGATACAGTGCAGTGTAGAGGTTTCCTTCTCCCCTGGCTTGTGCCTGCGGGGGTCACTGATCCTGCAGAGATTCTATGGCCCACGTTAAAACAGCTGGGCAGTGCCCTGCCTGGAAGGCCGGGGCAGGTTTTAAAAGCAGCAGCAGGGCTTATCTTCTGGATTTGTGCCCAGTGTGGGACAGATCAGGCAGAACATAGCTTTTCCCTAGGACTCAGCTTTCCTATCTGCAAGTCAGTGGTTTTCTCTCTGTGTGTGGGGTGTGTGTGTGTGTGTGTGTGTGTGTGTGTGTGTGTGGTGTACTGTGGGGCTGGGAATTGAACCCAAAGCGTTTGCACTGAGAAACATCTCCAGATTTCTTTCAGATTTTGAGATAGGGTCTCCCCAGGTCACTAAGTTGTCCAGAATGGGGTGGAACTTAGTATCCTCTGCCTCAACCTCCCAGAGCGCCTGGGTTACTGATGTGTTACCACTGTGCCAGCTTCTCCCACAGCCCAGCATCCACCCAGCAGACTGGTGTGTACCTTTACACGTACACATTTGGCTGCTTACACCTCCAGTGCTGCTTCCTCAACCAGAACAATGCTTCTGATCTCATCGAGTTATTAAAAACAAAAAAGGAGTTTGTATCCAGGAAATGCCTGCAATGGTGGCTGGCACATAGCATGCACTCAGCAAACCTGGGCCATTGCGTTGAGGAATTCTGTGATTTTTTTTTTAGGAGTTATCTATGGTGTTACTAAGGACTGAGGTCCTTGGAGTATTTTTTAATCACTAAGACAAAGGGAATAGAGGCTGAAAAAGAGCAAGAGCAGAAACCTATGAGAAAACTCAGGATCCCAGAATTATACTTCTAGAAGGAAAGACTGGGACATTTCTAGATGAAGGGCCAGCAAATTTTTTCTATAAAGGTTCAAACAGAAAATATTTTAGGCTTTCCAAGGTGTAAAGCACCTATAACATCTATTTAACTCTGCCTGTGTACTGTGGATGCTGCCATAGTTGACCCAACGAGCACATTGTGTCTCAATAAAACTTTATTTATAAAAGCAAGCAGCCAAGCACAGGACATCATTTGCTGGCTCCCAATATGGGTTTATATAGGTCTGCATGAGTGACTATGGCTGTCATTAATGTTGTTCCCAACACTGAATCACACAAAATGACCCCAGAGAGGCAGGATGGTATTTCTTGCCTGTTTTGTGGGCAGGAGGTAGGGAGAGGCCATGAATGAATGCTGGCCACTGAGAGTGGAAATGACTAGGTCACTCCCAAATCAGAGCATGCAAAGGCCAACTCAAGCCCCTTCAACAGTGTTTAAATGGGGGATGCTTCTGGAACAGATGTCCCTGAGTGACTCTGGTGACAAAGCCCCCTGCAGAACCACAGTGACATAGGGTGTGGGAGGTAAGTCAGCTTGGATTGAACTCAAGCCACAGAGACATTTGGGATGTTTGTTATCGCAGCACAGCATCGCCTCTCCTGGCTGAGGAATTCATCACGTGGAAGGAAAGAGCAGCAGTGTCATTGATGGGAGAAGGGAGCTGTCCCCTGTCTTTTCTAGTCTTTCTGGTTCAGTGAGTGAAGCATAAAATTGCTTTAGTGAGCTAATCTGTCCTCCACTTCACTTGAACCTTGCATTTATTTCTTTTTTACCAAAATGGGAGCAAATCCCAAGTTTAGGATGTTTGGCAGTGATCACTTGTAGCTAGGAATAAAAACATTAGTTTTCTGTAAATTTCTTATTTTTATGTATGTATTGTTGATGCCAAGTATCATTGATTCTCTTCACAAACTTATTTTTAGCAGACCTAAGTGATTCTCACAGTACTATGGCTTAAGACAAAGTGAGGCTTTCCAAAAATGCAAGTCCATTGAAAGTTGATGTAGGGGAAATATTAAAATAGCAACACAGATTTGACGAGATGGTCCCAGTTGAGAAGGGCAGGAAGATGCATCCAGTGTGGCCTCAGGAATGCAGCTGAGTTCTTCCCTACCAGACCCAGAAGTGATACTCTTGGCAGGGGCAGGAGGCAGCCTCGATTTTGCAGCTCAGAGGCCTGGTTGTCCCTGTGCCCATGGCCTCGTCTGCACCAAAGCTGAAAGAATTGAGGAAGGCCAACAAAATCCTGTACGTTGTTTTCTTCAGCTGCTACAGCTGGTGGGGGGCGCTGAAGGAATGTAGGCTTCTTGTCTCATGGTCCTGGAAGCTGAGGGTCTGAAACCAAGGTGTCCTCTGAGGGAAAATCTGCCTCATGCCTCGCTCTTGGCTGCCGTGGGGCCAGCAATCCTTGACTATTGATGCCCATCACTCCAGTCTCTGGCCCCATCATCCTGTGGTAGCCGCTCTGTGTGTCAGGCCCAAATCTCCTTCTTCTTATGAGGACCCCCGAATGTACTTTGACCTCCTCTTAACTTCATTACATCTGTGAAGACCCCATTTTCTAATAAGGTCATGTTTGCAGGTACCCAGGGTCAGGAGTTGAATCGATCTTTTTAGAGGACACAAAGTCAACCCCCAGCATCACCCCGCCAGGGACCCTGGCTGAGCAGCAAAAAGATTGGACCCAAGAGCTGTGCTTTGTCCCTGACATGGTTGGGCTTAGCAAAAATTGAAACCACCCAAGCGGGAGAGGTCAGCGGAGGCCCTGGCGCTCAGCTGGCTTGCATTAGTCTCAGTCTAAGACTGGCAGCACAGGCGGTCCAGACCCCGGCAAGTTCAGCAGCGAGAGGCCGCCGCCAGCAAAGGTCAGGGCTCCCTCTTTACAGTATAAATAGAGCCCCCTTCCCGGCCGCCCCCTCCCGAAGCCACACAATATCTCTTTCAAAGATCTCAAAACACCGAAGCAGACCGTACCAAATTGACTTTATTGTTTTAAAACCAGCCCCTTCTGTCCTCCACCACCCGCCACCACTTCCCCCAGGGGAACAAAATTCATAATAGACATCTCTGCAGAGCGTGCCTCTCTGTGTTCTCTTCCCTTTAATGGAGCCCAGAGCCCCAGGCAGTGAGGCCTAATAGTGTGCCCTAACATTCAGCATGTGCCTGGCAAATATTGAGTGATCCCCAGCCTCGCCATGGCCCCCAGGAATGGGTGGCCAGATTGGTGCAGGTGCTGAGTGATCAAAGAACAAGTCAGCACTAACTAGTAGCTTCCAGAGGACCTGAGCCTTTGGTCCTCAGTTTACCATTTGATAAATAACAAAACTAAGGCCTCGAAGAAGGATGTCACAAAGCAAGGAGGACAGGGCCGGGATAAAGATAAGGCAAACAGAACCCTGGTCCAGGTGCAAAAGATAAGTACCAGCCATCAATAGTGGTGCATACTTGTAATCCCAGCACTCTGGGAGGCTGAGGCAAAAGGGTTTCAAATTTGAGACCAGCCTGGGAAATTTAGCAAGGTTCAGAATATAAAATTTTAAAAAAGGTTGGAAATGGAGTTCCTCGTGAAGGGCCTAGGTTTAATGTCAAGTATCACAAAGAGGGAATGGGGTACAGATTGGGGGAAACTATTGTAATGCGCCGTTGAAAACAGTTGAAGTTAATGCAGAAATGCTCTGATGAACAAAGGCTCACAGGTGTCAGTGAGGACAGACTGGTGGCATTTGTCTTATGACCCTGTGTTATTGTGTGATGGGAACCATCACTTCCAATCAGCCCACAGCTGCAGGACACAAGGCCATCGCAGCTCCGCCAGGAGGCCCAGAAGGGCACGCAAATGAGCTGGCACCACAGAGCTGGATGTGGAGTCATGCTTTCTGACAGCAGAGTTTTTCCTAACTTTTTCCACATGGTTCAAGCAGGAGAGCATTTCGGTAAACACAGGAGCGTACACTTTGCCTCTGGCCTCAGGCTGCTGTGTGGTGTGGCTCGGCGCTGACCAGGATTCTCCTCCAGGCAGCCTGAATCAGACGTTCTTGCCTTTAATCGCCCCCTTCCGGTAGGTTCTGCACTGTGGCACACGTGCTCTCATGTCATCTGCAGGACCGAATGTAGGACCCGGAGTGCAGTCTCGGAACCCAGACCACCGCCTTCCCTCCCAGCTCTGCCGTGTATTTGGCCATGTGATTTGCAAACCGCTTTGCTTTTCTGAGTCTCGGTTTCCACATCTGTAAGATGCAGGGAGCCCCTGCCCTATCTATTGGTCATTGAAACGATCAAAGTCAACATGTATCCAGCGCTGAGAACAAAGCTGGGCTAGAAGCAGCCCCTCTTGCATGACTGCTTTTTGTTTGGTTGGTTTTTTTCTGTTTGGTTGGTTTTGGTTTCTTAAGACAGGGTCTTACTATGTAGTTCAGGCTGCCCTTGAACTAAGTAGTTCAAGCCATGATCCTCATGCCTCAGCCTCCTGAGTGCTGGGGTTACAGGTGGGCACCACCACCACCCCTGGCTGTTTCTGCTACACTGAGAATTAAACCCAGGTCCTTCCTACTGAGCTAAATCTCCAGCCCCTTTGTATCTTTTATTTTGAGACACGGTCTCAGTAAACTGTCCAAGCTGGGCTTGAACACTTTGCTGCCCGCTCCTCAGAATGCCAGCGTTACAGGTGTGCACTGAGGCCGTGTGAGTGGGTTATAGATGTGTGAGGTGCCTGGGGCTGCTGTCCCACATGCCCTCATTGGGTGCCTTAATACAACATGAAGTTACCACCTTCTAGTTCTGAATGTCGGAAGTAGGACACAGGCCTCCCTGGGCTAAGATCAAGGCGTCAGCAGGGCAGTGCCACCTGCACCCCTTGGCTTTCACACCCCCCCTCCTTGGAGCCCACAGCAGTGAGGGAGCCCTGCTCACACTGGGGCCTTTGATCTGTTGTCACTCTCCCATCCTCAGGGCCCCCGTGACTGCTCTAGGCCTCCCTAGTTCCGGTCAGCTGGTCAGCATCTGTAGCTCCATCTGCAACCTGAATCCCCTCTGCCACGTGCCGGAACATGTCCCCAGGCGTCAGGGGTTAGGGCTGCGCTTGCTGTGTGGGGTGGGGTTCTGCCGACCACACTCATCCTCCGACAAGTGCACGTTCCCAGGGAGCGTCCTGTGTGCACGAGCTTCAGAGGTGCTGAGGGAAGGGCAAATGTCAGACCAGGAGCGGCACCTGTGAAGGCGGCGGCACCCCGGGTCTGAGCAGCAGTGAAGACACCAGCGCTGCTGGAGAGGAGAAGATGGGGAGGAGAAGGAGGAAAGGGACAAGGCCAGTGAAGGACCAGTGAGGACTTGGCTTTGCCTCCACGAGAGGAGTACAGGCCGGGCGGGGCAGGCTGGGTCTGTTGCTTCAACCTAGTGGCTTAAGACAATGACAGTTTGTTTTCTCATGTTCCCGGAGACCCGGAATCTGAAGCATAGGTGTGGGGTACACCCCGCGGAGGCTGTGGAGGAGAAGCCTTCCTGTCCTCACAGCTGCTGCTGGGCCACAGCTCTTAGCTAGTGGCCACGGCACTCCAGCCCCAGCCTCTGTCTTTGCGTCGCCTCCTCTGCTCTGCATGTCTGCGTCCCTGTGTGTCCTTGTCTCTCTCTGGTGAGGACACACTCATGGATCTAGGACCCACACTAATCCACTAAAAGCTCATCTCCATCTTCACCTCAATCACACTGCTAAGGCCGGACCCAAGGAGACCAGTGAGGAGGTGACCGCCACAGGCCAGGGCCAAGGAGGCCAGGGAACAAGTGTAAGGGGAGCAGCACTGAGGTGACCCTGCCCTGACCTGAGCTGGGGCTCCTGTGGCCCAAGACAGGAGGCTTAAAGGTCAAAGTGTTAAAAGGGCCTCCTCTGTCCCCAACCACACAGGGGTCACACACTTAAAGGGGACAGAGCAGCTACTGCTCTTTGCACATAGAAGCTCTGGGAAGATCTGCAGAGAGAACCCCGAGAGCATGCGTGAGCGTGTGTGTGCGCACATGACGTAAAATCGTGATCCTAGCCACTTTGAATCATGCAGCAGGATAATGTCAGGTGTGCCCACATTCTGTGGAGCTGGTGTCTAGGACGTTTCACCCTGTGAAACTGAAACTATGCATTGCGATGCCTGAAGACTGTCTGCTCCAGCTACTCACACAGGGAATTATGCAGTATTTGTCTATGGGAAGGATTTTTTTTCTTCAAGAAAATAGAGACTTAGAAACAAGAAAGAAACAAAACAAGAGAGGTGGTGGTGATTTTCTCAGGGCCGTTGTTAAAAAGGAGCCCCCCTGCCTTTGCTCTGGACAGATGAAGCCAAAACCTGCAGCCTGACCTGACTCGGCCTGATTCCACACCACTCAGGTGCCGGGAATGGCTTTTATGTTTTCAGAAGATTGAGAGGAAAAAAAAAAATCAAAAGAAGAATAATATTTGATAACATGAAAATGATGGGACATTCAAATTTCAGAGTATACAAATAAAGTTTTATTGGCACACAGCCCTTCGTTCTCATTTCTGGCTTGTCCGTGGCTTGTCGCACATGGCAAAAGAGAACAGAGAAGCTGCAGCCAGAGCCTGGTGGTAGAAGCAGGAAATACTTCTGATCCGCCCCGCACAGGAAGCGGCTTCCTTCCCTGACGTGGATGGACACAGATGGAAACCACATCAGCAACCCCTGCCCTCACTGCCCACCACATAGCCAGCATTTCCCACCTCTCCGTCCTAGCCCTGCAGCAGGAGGTCAGGAACACAGGTCCCGGAACTCGGCTGTGTGGGCTCAAACCCTGTTTTTGCTGCTAAGCCATGTGCCCTGAGGAGTCTGGCTTCTCTGCGCCCTGGCTTTTCACTTCTGAAATGGGACAGTCCTTCATGAGAAAAAGAAAAGGCACAATGCTTAACCACATACCAACCATGCCAATCTGTGTTTGCCGTGTCCAGCGTGGGAGCGACTCTGTTCAGAGGTTCCATCTGCTCTCTTCCGGGGCCACCAGCAGGTCTCACCTGCTGTCTCTTTATGTCCCACAAGTAGGGGACACCACACAGTCTGAGAATGGTCCACGTGGGGTAGATCCCTGCCAAAATGGGCCCCCAGACAGTTCCTTCCATGGCTTGAGCTTCAGTTTGCTCATCTGGAGGACAGGGACAGTCACGCCCAGCCTGCAGAACGCACAGCACTGTGAACACGCAGCCATCTCCGCTTTGTGGGCCCTGTTGTTATCCACCCCATCGTTGTGCGGTGGAAGTCACAGCCACGTGGCAGCAACTGCTTCTTCAGCCACAGCAGCCCTATAGGTGGGGATGAAGTCACACAGCCCCGAAGTGGTGGTGCTTCCATCTGAGCCAGGCCTTCTGGCTGGGAGTTGGTGCTGTCATCACTCTGTTGAACTGTCTCTAGGAATAGCAGTGTTGAGTTAGGGGTTAAAAATCTGTCACCCAAGATCCAGCAGCTGGTCACCCCCAGCTGTGTGCCCCGAGCTACAGGAGGCTGTGCCTGGAAGGAGCCCAGCCTGGCCGGAAGCACCAACCGTCTTCTAGTCTTAAGGCCCCAGCAGGTGGCTGATGCCAGGACCTGGGAGGCAGGAAAGACTCAGGCATCACCCTCACCTGGGAGTTAAGATTCTCTGACCCTGAGGGCATCCGCCCCTTCCGGGCCATTTCCTCACATGCAGGTTTTGAATTGTGGGTCACACATGTGGCACAGAGGTAGCAGGCGTGTCCTCCTGCTGTCAATGTCCCTTAGTAACCAGCCTCTTCCAGAATGAGCCCTGTGCCTGGTTCTTGGTGTCCTTTCAAGGACCGTCTGTGCCTGTCTGGGCCACATGGACACTAGACGCTTTCTATACAAGTGCAAAGACGCAACCCTCAGCCAACCAAGACACAGAGCCATTTGGCTACCACCAGTGTTCCACTCCAGTCTGCTTTTCCTTTCAGCAGGTGGCAGTGAGGTTCCAGAACTTCACTGGACCAGTCCAGGAAGCTACTGGTGAATTCATTCTATGAACATCAAGGCCATGTGGGAAGGTGCTCATGGATCCATTAGTGATGTCTGCCATGGTAGGGTATGAGAGTTGAGGGTGTCAGAATTTTTTCCTTTGGTCTAGTGAGTGTCACCCAAAATTCAGGCACTGAAATGTGTTATTCATAACTTTGTTACCTCACAGGACCCCCCCCCCATTAGACTGCTTACTATTTGATATATTTTTTTAAGTTTGAAGACTTCTTTTGGCTCAAAAAGAAATTCATTTTAACATGTCCCAGGAGGTCCTCACAGAGCACTCACAGCTACTGTAAGGGATAAATCTGCATCACCTCCATTGTATAGAGGAGCAAACTGAGGCTCAGAGCATGGTGGGGAAGCCAGGATTTGAGCCCAACCAGTTGAGTTCCAGAGTCCAAGCCTCTGAGGCAGGCTGCCAATGCAAAACATTGAAAGACAATTGAAAAGGGAGGCATCTGAAATTATCTTCTGTCATTACTCAGAATTCCTGTCCCACTTTGACAGCCCTATACTGGTAGAAGGAACAAAACTAAACTTAAAACATAAGCCTGGGTTCTGATCCTGTCTGTTACAAATCATATCTAACCTTGATTGTGCAGTCTCTGATCTCCAGTTTCCTCACTTGCGTAAAGTACAAGAGTCAGGCTATATTTAAGCTTCCAGATGGCAAGAACCTTCCCTTTTCTGATACAACCCGCAGCATCTGGCACATGTTACCCATTAGAGTTCATTCAGCTACATGCAACAGAAAACCCATTATCCCAGCTTCCCTCCTTCTGTCTGTCTGACCCTGCTATGCTTAGCCCCTAGCTTTCATCCTAATTCTCGTCACCTCATTGTCACAACATTGTTGCTTCACTTCTAGCCATTACCTCCACATTCCAAGCAGGCAGAAGAAGAAAGCAAGAAGCAACAGTGTCACAGTCAGGAAAGCTAAAAGGTTCAGGTTTGTTAGGTTGGCTGAGGTGTGTGTCATATGACCATGCCAGGCAGCAGGAGCAAATAGAGAAGTGATTATTTTTACCTGCCGCATTGCCATTCCAGGTGGATTCTCTTTAGTGGAAAGGAAATGAATATTGGGTAAGCAACTATAAATGCTTAAAGAAGGAAATGAGGGCAGGAGGGTGAGGAGGGTTAATGGCTCAGACCCTTTCCAGAGCTGTGAGAGAGAGAGAGAGAGAGAGAGAGAGAGAGAGAGAGAAGAAAGAAAGAAAGAAAGAAAGAAAGAAAGAAAGAAAGAAAGAAAGAAAGATTCATCCTTCTCACCAAGCCCTGTGCCCAAGAGGACGGAGGTTGCATTTTTCCATAAAAGGGCTTCTCTGTGAACGGCTGTGTTGAGGCCACTTTTGTTTTTCCTGGCAGGCCCGTTCCAGGGGAAGGAGAGTTCATCACAGTGCAGATGTGTATTTAAGCTCCACAGGAGGCACAGGCAGGGGACGTGGGGAGAGAAGGCTTGAAAGCAGGGAGACAAACAGCAGACTCGGGAGCAGTGCGTCCAGCACCCTCCGGGCTGCAGCGGGGTCCAGGAGTGGCCTGGCGCCGGCTGCCCACAGCTGCGGGTGTGTCCTGCCCACAGCCGCACCACCACGCTGAGTGTGTTCCCCCACCCCGTCTAACCTGGACAACTGAGCCTTTCCTTCCCATCACTTTCTAGCCAGCTGACCTTGGAGACCTCCATGTCCAACACTGACCTCATCTGCAGAATGGGTGGATAATAATACCCGCTTCCTAGTCTGCTCTGAGGCCCTGAGTACAGTCCTGCTTTTCAGCTCACAGCGACGCTCCTGGCACCACGCAGTGGGCTCTGGATTTGAGCCCCTGTGCCTTCCTCCTTGTCCTGGTCACCTGCACCCAGTGGGGGAAGTAGGGAGTACAGTGAATGCTGTCTCATCAGAAACTCCTCTCGGTCCAGGCTGAAATCTGTGTAGACAGGTCGTTGAGGTGTAGACATGGGCGAGTGTACACAACCCCGGGGGAGCCCTGTGTGCCAGAATCAGTGCCAATACCCAGGGCTGCTTCCTGGTAGCTCGATTCCTCATCTCCATGAGAACCACTGGGGCCCTGTGACCAATGACACGCACTATGGGCCAGGTGTTGTTCTGCACCCCCAAACTGTTGTGGGCAAAATGGAAAAAACTATGTCTCCCGATGGGACAGACGGACCGGAGCCCCTCTTCATGGAATGGATAAGGGTATTATAGTGAAGGGTGACAAACTCTCGCTGTGGCGAGAGAACAAAGTGGATTCATCAGGAGCGTGGGGGGCGGGGCTTGCACCTTTCAATCCAGCTGCTGGGCTCAGGTCGCTCTGGCCCCGGCACCCAGGTGACTCGGAATCCGCATCTGCAGAAGCTGTGATTCGCTGACTGTTTCCTTCCTCCACTCAACCACCTCCCTTCATCCCGTGTGTCTCCCATCGAGTAAAGGAGCCGGTTGGCTCAGAGGCAGAGTGACTTGCTCAAGGCCACTCACCCAGGAAGAGGCAGAGCCTGACTCCCAGTGCAGGCCTGCAAAGGTCCCAGGGCTGCCCTCCGTCCACCTAGACGCCCTGCTCCTTCCCGCCGGACAGGCCAGGGGGTCGTGCACCAAGGACCAGGTGAAGCTTCTGCAGTTGTGTCATTACTGTGCAGAGTGAGGACAAGGGCTTTGAGGAACCCAGTTCCCGGGCTCAGAAAACCAACAGCTCCCGCATCAGGTTGGTCATCACCTTGTGACAAACCCCCGTCTCCAAAACGTAGTGGCTTAAAACAGCAGTATTGTTTCCATTTCCTGGCTCAGTCAGCGTGGCAGTTCCACTGTTCCTTGGGACCCACCCCTCCTGGCTCAGATGGGCAGCACCTCCAGTCCCCACACACACTCTGTCTCCAGGGATCTGGCCAGCTCCCTCTAGCATGGTCTGTAATGTCCCTACAGGCCACTGTGTTCCGTGGTGGGCTTTTTGGATCATGAGGGCACTGTGCTCACAGTGGATAAAAGTGCTGTGAGGAGGGGGGCTGATCGGAAAGGGTGGCTGACTGGGGGTGACTGGAAGGATGCATTGTTATCTCTGGCTCCTCCCTTCCTCTCTGCTTCCTGGCAGCCATGATTGAATAGGTTTCCTCTGCCAGGCCCTTGCACCATGCTGCTTCTGCCTAGGTGCCAGCAGACCATCGAGTGAACCCTCTGAAACCTTGAGCCAAACAAATCTCTTCTTCTTTAGGCTGTGAGAATCAGGTATTTGTCCCAGGAGTGGATTAGTGGTTAATACAGCATGGCATGGGATTGCTCCCCAGGGCCAGCCCAAAGGTCCCAGCACATCACTGCCGCCCTGTGCCACAGTCCAAGCACCACGAGGCAGTGTAGCTCCCGGGAGAGGAGCTCAGGAACCAGGCCAGAGATGCTCTCCTGGTTCTGGAGTTGGGGTGCCTGGGTCAGGAGCCAGCAAGCCAGGTCCAGGCCAGGCTGCTTCCTGCCCCGCGGCCATCTGTCTGATCACCACATCCACACACAGAAGAAGTGAGAGGGAGCCTTCTGAGCTTCTCGCCACGGGGCTCTAACCCTGTCCGTGGGAACTGCACCTGCACATGCCCTTCACCGCCCCAAAGCCCATCTTGTGGGAGTTGGGCTACAGCCGTGGATTTGGAGGTGATGCAGGATGGCTCATACCATGTTCCTGTCCAGCCAGAGGAAGGACTGGGAGAGGACAGGCCACACACATCTACTCACATGGCAGTGGTGAGGTCTTAGACCTGTGGCCAGGCCTCATCACGGAGGCCCTGGGGAGCCGTCAGATTTATTCAGGATGGGCCTGAGTCCTACTAACAGATGTGAGCTTTGTCACTGTGAGAGAAGGAATGACTGAAGGGAACCAG
The DNA here is from genome assembly GCA_004027455.1 of Hydrochoerus hydrochaeris. Taxonomy (NCBI): domain Eukaryota; kingdom Metazoa; phylum Chordata; class Mammalia; order Rodentia; family Hydrochaeridae; genus Hydrochoerus; species Hydrochoerus hydrochaeris. The sequence continues at coordinate 143,096 of PVLA01000671.1, read as the reverse complement.
CATGTGGACATGCCCAGGACAAAGGCGCCGGTCTCTCATCAAGGCTCACAGGGCAGCGTTGGCTGTGGACTGCCCACTGGGGCGCTGGCCTGGGCTGATATCAGCTGTCCCCACAGGAGCTTAGGGGAGATGAGGCCAGGGTGGGCTGGCACCCCATCCTCCCGGTCAGCGGTGCTCAGTGCTGACCCAGCCTCTGGCCAGTCCTGAAGCTGCTCAGAACGTTGAGTGCCCAACAGCCCTGCCACAGAGCAGCTCAAGACTAGTTTGCCAGGGCCAGGGATTTAGCTCAGCAGCATAAGTGCCTATCTGGCAAGCAGGAGGTTGTGAGTTCAATCCCCAGTACAGAAAGAAAGAAAGATTAAGTTTGCCACTATAAAACACATCACTGCTGTTAAAGTGAATTCAAGGGTTCTGCAGCTTGGTGCACCCTGAGGAAGGTTCTGGCAGATCCGAGCTGGCTCATGGAGGAAAGGAACAAGCCGGGCTTCCAGTGGAGCTAACTTGGTGGTTTCCAGCTGTGCAGCCCTGAACATATTTCATAACCTCTCTGATCTTTGATTTTCTCATTTCCGGGATAGTCAGAGTGAAGATAGCTACCTCCCCCAGGTTACTGTGAAGACAAAAAAAGATAACCCTGGGCTGTCTTATCCGTATTCTAAAATGTATTTCATACGTTTCTCAAAGAATGACTTTTCCCGTTTCTAAGCTTAAGTGCTGTATTAAATCCCCTCAAATATCCTCTCACACTGAGGGATGCTGAAGGGCAGGGACTGTGTCCCCCCCATGTGTCACCTGCGGGGGATTCTAGTTATTTTGACAGCACATGCACATGCATGAAGGCAAGACCCTGGACACACAGCGAGTAAAGTGGGCTGAGCCCAAGAAAACTTGGCTGACCCCTGCCTTACTTTTGCGTCTCTTATTTTTGTTAGAGACTTGGGAAGTGTATTGTACCCTGTTAGTGCTTGCATTAGTCAGCTCCGTGTTAGTGTAACAAAATACTTGGAGCAATCAATTTGTGAAGAACAAAGGGTTGTTTTGGCTCCCTGTTCTGGAAATTCTGGTCCAGAATCAGGTGTCCCATGGACATCTTCAGTGAGGAAGAGGAGAGAAACCAAGAGGCTGGAGTGCTCTAGTCCATCCTGAGGACTCCTCCCCAGGAGCCCATAGACCTTTCATGAAATCCCTCTTCTCAAAGGTCCACCCCTTCCCAGTAGAGCACCCTAGGGATCATGCCTTTACCATATGGGCCTTGGGAGACAACAGCCATGTCCAGCCTGGAGCCCCACTGCAGCAAATTTCCACAAACTCAGTGGCCTAGGGTAACACCCATGTCTCACCTGATGGTTGCAGAGGTCAGAATTATGAACCCAGGGCCCTGGCAGGGAGTCTCCTTCTGCGGGTTCCAGGGAGAACCACGGCCCAGCTTCAGGGGGCTCCACACCTTTGGTCCTTGGCCTCTTCCTCCATCTTGAGAGCACCCAGCTCCAGCCTCTGCTTCTGTCCCTGCTTCTCTTTCTGGCCTTCTGCCACCAGCTCGCTGAGACTCTGAGATGCCAGTGGTCCCAGCAATCTGGGCTCATCCTCCACCTCAGAGTTCTCACCTGAGTCCCACCTGAAAAGGTGCCCATGGCATTGGAGGAGCACAGCCATAGAGTCCAAGGACTGGCACAAGGACCACTCAGGAGCAGGTGGTGTTTAGCCTGCTGTAGATGCACAGCAGTGCTTTTTCACCAGGCTAAGGATGATGGCATTCTCCTCAGTGCAGGAGGTGGCAGGGAGGCTGGCAGTGTGGCCCCTCAGAGGGCACAGCCCGCCCTGCAAAGGGCAATGCTCAGTGCTGCCCGGCGGGGCGCATGGGGAGGTAGAGCAGAGCGCCTCCCACTGTCTGCTTCAGGGAGAAGCCCCAAGCCTGGATTTGCCTGTGATGTCATTGAACTTGATCAGTTTTAAAGCTGTGATGTACCAGTTCCCTGGCAGATATTAGGAAATGTACCAGGCAGGAGGCTGGCAGAGGGCTCCGAGTGGCTGGACGGCCGTGTCCCCCCTTCAGTGTCTCTGAGCACCTGCTGCAGCTCCCTGCACCTCCCGTGTATTAATTCATCTGATTCTCACAACCGACCTTGTAAGATGGGGCAGTTTTCAATATCCACTTCGCAGATGGAAAGACGGGGGACCCCAAGAGGTTAAGTTGCCCGGGGTCACGTAGCCTACAAGCAGCACAGCGAGACTGCCGCCGATCAGCATCTGTTAGGTTTCTAGTAACTTTTTATTTTAAAGTAAGTGTGAAAACATGGGAGATTTTCAGAGGCTGCAGAGAGCTCCAGTGCACCCCCCACCCAGCCTCTCCTCGCAGAAACATCAGACAGCGCCCAAACCGACAGACTCTCCCACAGATGTCCACTTGCCAGGCCAGGGTCCAGGCAAGTGTCCTGCTCTGTGCCCCTCTCTAGTCTCCATCTCTGACCACCCCCTCCATGGCCTTCTTTGTCTCTCGTGATGACACTTCTGGCGAAGGCTGCTCAGGTGTCCCTTCATTTGGGCTTGCCTGGTGTCCCCTCGAGGTTCACTTGAGAGTGTACGTGCTCATGGTAGATGAGGACACCACAGGCAAGATCGCATCCCCCGAGCTCATCACTGGCGCCTCCAGCCTCGGTCAGCAGAGTCTTACCCCGTGGTCCTGGTTTAAACGCTTTCCCTGTGCAGAGGGAAATGGTAAAACATAGGCTGAACATGGAACATCCACTAGGATGCATTGGCAGGACCCAGGTACCCCTGGAGCTGACCTGGTACCTGCAAAATGCGTAGTAAATATAAAGACCCCCTGGTTGTGAGAAGGCCTGAAAATACCCACCAGCATCGACAGGAGTCGAGCAAAACACCCAAAATCGAGATTTGGGAAATAATTTAGCCTATGAAGATTGTAAGAGATGAGCAGAGAAGGGGAAATAAATCCAGCAGAGATAAAAGCCTAGGTCTGCAGCTGCTCAGACCATCAGACATTTAAAAGCAATATGAGGCTTTAGGGCAAGGAGTGAATTATGGATGTTAGGACCCAAGACATAAGGCTTTGATCTGGAAGTGGGAGACATCTTAAAGGGGGCTGAGGCTTGTGCGTAAGTGAGTTCCACATCCTCCTGGGGTGCATTAGATGGACCACTTGGAATTTACAGGTCTGCGGAAGGAACTTTATTCCTAATGGGAAACACTGGGAACTGACAGCTTTGTAGGAGCAGAGCTGCAGGCGGGGGTGGGGAACAGTGGTGCCTGTAGCTACCTGTGCGAGACAGTGTTTTACGAGGCTCCTCCCAGGGTGGCCATGGGAGGTGGTACTGGTGCGCCCTTGACCTCTCTCTTTGAAAAAGTATCAATTTTGAGAAGGTTGTCTTTACTGCCAGGAAACTTTAGACTGGAGACCAGAACGTGGCTTTTTGGTCAGCCACCCTGTCACTAACCAGATGTTAGCCTCTGTCTGCCCCAGGCAAAGAAAGATTCTGGTTTCTGCCAGACTTTCTGAGCTCAGGCTGGCAGGGAATCCCACGCATGCATTCTGCAAGGCTTTGCCACTGCAGTGAATCCACAGACACATGGCTGGCGTCCCCAAGGGCCACCAAAACCAACCACGGCCCCCGAAGCCATCTGATCTGCTGTGGAGGAATCAGAGCCCTGGGCAGCCTGTGCAGCAGCAAGCTGAAGCAGGGAGGAGCTCCCAGTTAGGACGCTCACACCCCGCTGAAACTATTCCTGCCCCTTCTGGGGAAGGGAGATCACAGCAGGTTGAAAGGAGGAGGAACAGGAAATGAGAGGCAGACGGTCCTGGGCTCAGACTTCAGCTCCACCGCTCATGCTCCCAAGCTCAAAGTCTTCACCTCCCGAAAGCCTCCCCGACACCGCATCGTGCCCTAGGTTCCCCAGTGCACACCCTCGGCTTCACTGGCCCCAGCCTCCCCACCTGACCACCCTCTGAGCTGTTCACGAACCCCCAGTCCCTCCCACTGTGGAGTGGGGTCCCATGCCACGAAGCAGCGGTTTTCACCGTTTTGCCCATCGCTGTGTCCCTGGTGTTGTGGACAGACAGACGCACGCACGGCAGGTGCTCCGGAGACACAGGTGAGGTGATCGAAAGAGAACCGCTCACCCTGTTCTTTGTTTCCCACATTAAGTGGGGGACAAACCAGGATCACCATGCTGGGAGTTTAGCATAGTGCCTGGCTCAACTGCTCCACCATTGCTGTTACTAAGACCAAGCCGTCCATTCTTGCTTTCCATTCACTAACTCAGAGAATCGTTCCTCGCTCTTTGCTCTGAAGCCCAGGTGTAGAACGGGGAACAGAAGCACCAGCCTCTGTGCACCAGAGAGGTCTCTCTGCCCCAACCTGGGTGAGGAGGAGGGGCCAAGGGCTGGGACCTGACCCACCTTCAGAGCCTGTGGGCAGATGCCCTGCCCACCGCAGGGCTTCTAGATGACCACACAGCTCATCCTAGGGCTCCTGTTCCTAGTGTCCACATTTATGTACAAGGATGGGACATGAAACATCTGTACCATCCACTAGGAAGCATTTGGTCATGGTGGCCTCACCGTGTCCCCAGCAGTTGGTCTGGGGCTGCAGAGGGCACAGAGAGGCCGCTGTCCATGGTGGGTATAACCCGGCTTCTCAGCCTCCTTTCCATCATCTTCTCAGATGCTGTTGCTAAGTGCAATTACAAAGAAGGGAGAGAGGGGGGACTGGAGGTCACTGCTGTCCTCCTGAGTCCTGTTAATCTCTGAGGCTCTGCATGGCACCTTCTGAGGTGGTGACACCTGGACACACTGTGCATCTGTCCTCACGCCACAGCTGTGCCTCTATGTCACACACACAAAGGTTAGGTCACCAGGCCCCGGGATCTCACTGAGGATGCAGGCTGAGAGTTTCTGTCCAGGAAGGGCTTCATGGTGACTGAAAAGCAATGAATGCCACAGGCATCTCGATCGGCCTAAGCCAGACTGCTGGGGTCACAGGGTGTCCCAGAGCCCAGGTGCTTCTGCACTGCATCCATAGGCACCAGCCACAAGCAGGGGCACTGCACAAGGTGCAGCCTCCCCACCCTGCTTCCAGCTGTGGAGACAGAGCCGAAAGCACCCAGCCTGCCTCACCCAGAGCATATGACCTGCATACAGGCTGAGTGAAAAACCTGCTTATGGGCCAGGCACAACTAGAGCCCAAATGCCCTGCTTGGAGTTCTTTCTGTGTCTCCAGGATGCAGTCAGGAGTACCGGCTAGCATCCTCGTTTCCATCTCCCTCTGATTGTTACCTCTGCATTTTATTCTGTTAGGGTTCTATCAGACACAAAATATGTCACAGCTTAAACTGAAAACACCAATATTATGGGCTTCAGACATAGCTGGATCTGGAGTCAAAAGTGTCAACAAGAGTCCCCCTTTTTGTCTCTGTCTTCCTTTCCCTCTCCGTCATGATCTCTCCCTCTCCCTCTCTTCATCCCTCTACCTCTCCCTCTCTTTCAGAGTAGAGAGACGATGTAGTTCAGCTGTTCCTTGGCACACTCTTTCCTCATGGTGATCAAGTAGCTGCAGCAGCTCCAGCCTCTTCACCATACATCTTGAGATTTCCTTTCATTGGACCTGCTTGGCTCTGGTGCACATCTCCAAGAAGTCACCATAGTCAGAGGATTGTGATGCACTGATGGCTCCAGGCTAGATCATGTGCTTTATCCTTGCCAAATATCAACTAGAGAAGTGTGAAGCATTTCTCCTTCATTGTCTTTCCTGGGACCACGTAGTGAAAAATCACTTTCCAACATGTGTGACTTACTTCAGATAATCTTTATGGGTTAACATTCCCTAGACTCCCCCAGATGAGATGTGGGGCAGGAAGACTATTTGCCTTGGATCCACTGTGACCCCTTGATCTGTTTCTACCACACTGGGTAAAGTCAGTCAGTCAGTCTTCCCCTACCTGATCGTGTCCCCGCATGTTTAAAAGCCTCCACCCAAGGTGTCGCGGTGAAGTCAGAAGCAAATCCTAACGCCTTTCTGTCACCTCTGTCCCCATCCCAGGCCCTGTGCAGTTCAGCCCCTGAAGACCTCTCAGGTCTGCAGCTTGGCCATTTCCCCAACCCTGGAACTTTCTGTCCCCACATCCTCCTGTGGCTGGCTGCTTGCTGGCCTCCGGCTTCTGTCCGCCTTCTCGAGGGGCTTCCGGACGTATTAATCCTCTGCTGGACTGAAATTGCACTGGTCTCCGTGAGCGTGGCGTGGCCATGCTGTCTGGCAGCTCGCATCTCTTCACCCCAGGCCGGCAGGTGTGGCCGGACGCGCAGCGGCCTCCTCCTCTCCTGCCCCATCATGCCCGCCGTGTGCCTGGAGGGGCGCTCCCGGGAATGCCGACGCTTTTATGACCAGTTAACTGTGCTTTATGCTACCTGTGAATGAGGCCATTGTGACACATAGCAGCTGAGGTGATCAAACGCAGATGTGGCCACGTAGCCCTGCTGGTGGCACAAAGAAAGGGGGGGCGGGGGTCTTTCAGATGGGAAAGCCAGCCAAACACGGCGCCATGGCGGGATGGATGGGACAGATGGCTCGTCCCCTCCTGGCACACAGACTGTGGGTCCCTGTGGGTTTCAGAAGCTGACCGAGGTGTCCATGGAGCTCTTCTCTTGGGCTCTGCTATTCGGCCTTCCTCCCACTGGGTTTCTCCCTTAGCCTTCCCGGGATATGTTCATCCCCCCGAATCTTGGAAAATAGCCAGCCAGTGAAATAGGAGCATTTTCAGCATTTCTGTTGGTCTGTGAGGTCCCTTTGGTCCGGAGCACTTGTTGGCTGTGTCCTTACCACACTGGGGCACAAGAATCCTTCATTATTCTATCTCCCTAGATCCAGGGTCACAATTTGGAAACCCCTAGGTCACACACACTCTTCAAACATGGCTTTGTCACTTGTTTTGTTTAGGGCTTTGTTTGATTTGTTTCTTGCCTAACTCATTTGCATTTGTTGCCTGCATTGAAAAACAGAGCTGGTGCATGTACAAATCCAGGTTTTGGACTTTTCTTCAAAGACCAGAAGCTCTGGCTATATTAGATCACATTCTTACCTGGCAGAGGTTGGCTGGGGCTGAGTAAGATTGTTCCCGTTTGGGTCGTTTTGGGCTGCAAGTAATAAAAAGCACAAATAACAATGGCTTAAAGCACTGTCACATTTATTGTATATTTAACAAGATATCTGGACCCCAGGATTCATTAGCTTCTCAGTTATACCTTCAAAGATCGGGCTCTCTTGATCCCTTCACACCTTCAGCCTCGCCCAATAGGATTTTACTATTATGTTCATGGCTTCATATCCCAAGACAGCTGCTATAATTCCAGACATCACATCCTCATGTGGTCAGTGGAGGAGGCAGGCAGTAAAAGGATAGGGAGACAAAACCATTTCCCAGAAGCCTCCGCAGGCAGAATGAGCTAACACGGCCATCTTGAAGCTGCAAGGGAGGCTGGGAAAGTAAGGCTGTCTCTGCCATCCTGCAGGAAGAGGAGGCAAGGCAGGAAGAGCTTGGCAGTACCTCCTGGGGAGCCAGTGTCTGCCCCACACGGCCACCCCCTTAGGTAGTGCTGGTGAAGCCCAGTTCACCACATTCCCCGCCACACCCTGTGGTTGCTCCCCAATACCAAGGGTGCTTGTGTTGTGCCTGCAGCAGCTTTCTCCTCCCTGTGTCACCCGCAGGACCTGTGAGGTGGTGAGCCCTGCCTGCTTAGATGTCATTAGGCATCTTGCTGCTTCGTGAGCTGCCGTGTATGAGCCTGAGACTAGACTCCCTCTGCTGGGAACTCCTGCTCATTCTTCCTCTCTCCTCACCCCCCTCCCCCTTTTCCAGTGCTGTAGCCCCTCCTTCAAAGACCTGCTCCCCTGCCCAGCCTGAGCACTTAGAGAAACCATAACTCAAACTCAGATTAAAGAAAGACTGAGGGGGTGGTTCAGTAGTAGAGCATTTGCTCTGGGTTCAATTTCCAGCACCACCAAAAAAAAAAAAAAAACCCAAAGCTATTTCCCTATCTATCTGTCTAGACATATAGATACAGACTGAGAGAACCTAAGGAGACATTCAATATACCTTTAACCTTCACTGGAGGAAAGGACAGGTGGGATCCTTGCTGAAAATAATTTTTAAAAAGCTGAGAAGCAAGGAAGTTTAGAAAACTTTTTCTTTAAAGCTCTGAAGCAATGCAATGTTTGAAGATTTTTATATAAACTCCAAGCCTGGTTTGCTATGATTAGAGTTCACAGATACAAAGTCACGGTGTGGATTTGCTCCAGAGGTCTCCACACACTGGCTCTTGGTTTCCATATTTCTCTCCTTGAAGGCGGGTCCCTCCTGGTGCTGGCCAGGGGCTGCTCTGCAGGCCACGGTGCACTGTGACACTCTGGAAGCATCTTGCCCCCTCCGTATCTTCTCACTCACAGGCTGTCTCCCCTCTAGCCTTGCTCCTCCCCCATGTCTAGAACAGTGCCTGACACATGGCAGTGTTGGATAGGTCACTGGAAAATGAGTTATTCAGTGAAGGAGTGAATGAATGAATGAATGAATGTCCACTTAAAAATTGTTTTATTGAGCAGCTGATTTCCCTAAAACCCTAGAAGACCAGTTGAAAGAAGGGGTGAGCAGGTGATACTGGGGAGACCCCCAGCAGGTCCTTCTAACATCACTGTAAGAGGGGGTGATTCCTTCATCATGTTCTGCCTTCTCAGCCTCACTGGGTGTTGGACCAGCTGGAAGTGTCATGTTTAACATCCCAGAGTCACGGCGAGTCTATAAAACTCTCCAGAGACCGAGTCCTGTGCGACAAGACTTTTGGGGCTCTGTGCCCCTTGCTTCCTGGTTCACTCTGCACAGGATGGATTTCTCACTGCAGAGCCTCCATGGCTACCCTTGCACCATGGCCATTTGTTCAGCCGACCACCCTCCAGATGGCCATGGGTCACAAGACGAAAATAAACAAGAGGTTGTTTCGGAGAAAGAATATGAGAGACAAGACCACAGCCTGCTTGCTTCCAAGCCTGCCTGCCCTGGGTCACCATCGCAGTTTACACAGAAGAGAGGGGGAAACACACCCCAGAAGACTTCCTGGGACAGGTGGCTCCCTAAGCCTCAGCGGGTAGAGTCACTGTGGTCACCAAATAGGTGACCTTGAATGAAAGAGGCTGGCTTAGGGCTTCTTCTGGCCATGTCCAGGCAGGCAGGCCACTGAGGACAGTGGGAGTCCAGCATGCCACACGGTGTGGACAAATCCTGGGCCTTGGCTCAGCCTCCAGGTGACGGAGATCAAGAGAGAAGGCCCAGCTGTGCCCTCGTTCCTGGTTCTGTCCTCTGCGTCCAGCAGTGTCCTTCCCTCCAGGAAGCCTGCCCGACCTTACTCCTTCCCCCATGGGCAACCAGGACCCCCTTATTTTGCCCTCAAATTCTCTGGGAAAGTAACTTACTGGAGGCTTCTATGCTTCCTTCCCACATCCAGCATATACTCGAGAGAAGAATATAATTTATTTGGTAGATTTCACTTGGGAGTCACATAAATAATTCATAGATTGAAAAGGTAATTCCTAAAATGTAGTGGCAAACTGAATCAGATGCCCCAAATGTGTCCTGGGGGGCTTGCGTGACCACACAGAGAGGGGCTATCCTGCCGTGTGGAGCACCGAGCAGTCTCTGCTGGACGCATGAATAGATGGAGTGTACATGCAGGAACAGATCAGGGGTCCCGGGGCATTTGTGGGGCTCATTCTTTCACAGCTGCCATAGAAGGGACAAAGCCGAGGAGCAGGAGCTTGCGTCCACCTCGCTGTCGATTCTCGGCAGCACCGTCAGCATCATCTGCCTTCCCTCCTTGGGCCTTAGTCTCCCCATTCGGACAGTGAAGGGCTTGGTACTGGCTCTCGGATCTCACTTCTCGCTGTGAACTAGAACTTTCCAGAGAGTGGTTTTTGTTTTTCATCACTGATGCCTGCAACCCACCCTAGACTAACTTGAATCTGACTGTGTGGGCAGAGCTGTTGTTCTATTATTGTCCTTTAAATTCCTTGAGAGACACTAATACAAAGCAAGCACTGAAAGCTCTGGTCCAGATGGACCCATCTTCTTGGACATTCTTGAAACTGGAACTCTCGTGCATTGCTGTGCAGATGTAAACTGATGCAACCACTGTGTGAACCCGTTTGACCATTTCTTCCAAAGTTAGACACACAATTACCGCATGACTCCCAGTTCTGCTCCTAGGGATCTACCTAAAAGAAATGAAGACGTGCATGTGTGTCCTTTTATGCAAATGCTCAACATGGCATTATCCATAACAGCCAAAAATCAGATGTTGTACCTGCATACCATGGAATACTACATGCTGCTTCCACATACTACACATGCTTACATAGGGGGAATAAAAGGAAGCAAACTGCTGACACATATTGCACCATGGATGAGACTCTAATGCATCCCAATAAGTGAACAGGATCAGACACAAACTAGTACACATTGTAGGATCCCAATTATATGAACTGCCAGATGTTTTTCTGGAGAACCAGCAACAGGGCAGTAGCTGCTTGATGCCGGGACCAGGCCTGACTGCAGACAGGCAGCAGGGATTTGGTTGGTGATACAAATGCTCAAAAACTGGGTGGCAGAGGCTGTCTTACAATGGTACCTGCTTACTGTAAACATCACTGATCTGACGCGATGGGGAATAAGTTCTACGCCTAACAGTCAGCTTTTAAAAGAAGCAAGAGAGGCAGCACAAAGCATGTCCAGAACAGACGAAAGCCGGCCCGCCTGAGGTCCTGTCCCAGCTGTCCCTGCTCACTGTCCCCGTGACCTGAGGCAGTCACTTAACCTATCTGTGTGCCTCGTTTCCCCAGAGTTCAGATGATACCTGGCACTAGGCCACTGCTACTGGACCTGGCCCCCCTTCTCTCTTAGCTCCTGCCCTCTCTGCCCTTTCTGTGTCTCCAACCTGTCAAGCCCTAGACTCCTCCCCCTGGGTTGCTCCCCTCTCTGGCCTCTTCTCATTCCTGTCTTCCCTGCGTTCACTGATTCACACTCATTCCTTCACCTACCTACGCAGCTATAGCATTTCTAGTAGTCCTAATAGTAACAGCCGCACTTTCATTCCCATTTTGTGGATGGGGCAACTGACGCTCTGGTGAAGTCACTTCATTTCATTCAAAATATTACCATCTCATTATTACATTTGCCAAAATGTTAGGATGGCTACTATAAAAAAAATAGTAATGTTAGCAAAGATAAGAAGAAAATCAAACTCTTGTACACTGTTGACATGATATAAAGTGCAGTCTATGGGAAACAATATGGAGAATCCTCAAAAAAGTCAAAAATAGAACTACCGTATATCCCAGCAATTGCATGTCTGGGTATATACTAAAAAGAACTGGGAGAGGAGTATTAAAGAGATATCCATACACCCGTGTCCAGAGAAGCATTACTCTCAATAGCCAACAAGTGGAAATGACCCAAATGTCCATCAAGTCATGAATGGATAAACAAAATATAGAATATTACTCTTAAAAAGGAAATTCTAACAAGCCACAACCTGAATGAACCTTGAAGACATTGTGCTAAGGGAAATAAGCCAGTCACAAAAAGATAAATACCACACGATTCCACTTACATGAAGTTTCTAGACTCGTCACATCCACACGGCCAGGAAGGAGGATGACCGCGGTCAGCGGATGGAGGCTGAGGGAGCTGTTTAGTGGGGACAGAGGTCCGGGCTCACGAGATGAAGAAGTTCTGGAGACCGGCGCCGGTGGCAGTTACACAGCAATGTAAATGTACTTAGCGCCACTAACTAAAAGAGTTAAGATGGTAAATACTACATTCTGTACATTTTACTACAATTTTTAAAAATAAATATGTCAATGAGCTTGCCATGCGCACAACTCTTGATTTCTCACCGTGACTCTTCAGAGTAGATGCTACTTATTTTCCTTACTGATTGAAGAAACAGGGTCAGAAAGATTTGACCAGCAAAGTCACAGGGTCTGTCTGGTCTCAGATCTCAAAGACCCCTCCCTGGTGCTGCCTCCTTCCCCGCCATGTCTCTCCCTGCGACAGGAAGAAACCTAACCCAGCCCTGTCCCTTCTTCCCACAGGCACAGCTGGGCTCTACCAAGGAGCCAACGGACTGACCAACGCGGCCGGATTCGGGGCAGTGCACCAGGTACACGCGGCTCCCTGCCAGTTCTTTTCTCAGCAATTTCCTTAAATATTCCCCTTCAATCAGAGTGCCAGATTCTGTGGGCCAGAGCCCACTTCCGTGCACAATTCCTACCCAAAAACTGGCCTCTTGGTCCTCGGGTCTGGAGACTACAAGATCCAGGCTGTGCAAAAGGCCACCGGAAAGATCTCGCTGGATTTCTAAGATGCCATAGCAGTGTATGTTCATCCTGACCCGAGCCCCAGACCCCACCACCAGTTGAATCTGGACTGTGAGTGCGAGGGCACGTGTTCTTCCCGCACCCTGAGCCTCATATCTGCTCCCTCTGCATTCCCAGACCAAGGGCTGCACACACAACAGAAGCTTCATAAATGCTTGCTGAGTGGGACCAAGGCCACTCCACAAAGATGAGCGTTGGCTACTGTGGCGACGCTCTTGGTTTCATTTACAGACTTAACGAAGAACTAACCTGCTACAGGTGTCCAGGAACTCTGGGTGCCACTTGCACACCTTTGGTGCAAGTCAAAAGTTATCGCACAACAAAAGGTTAACATTGCTTTCAGCCTAGTGTTCAAACAAAATGACCTCCAGGCTAGATGGGCTTTTTAAGACACTTAAATAAGCCCTAGTTCTTCTTCAGTGAGCTGAAGGATCTGAATAACTAAAACTTGGAAAATGCAGAAATTGTTATTGTCATGTATTTCCAGCCAGCTACATGCATAGATAAAAATATTTGTAAGTAAAAAGAAGTGTTTAAGATGCAATCAGACTTTGGGTGTTTGTCCATTTCGCCATACAAATTTGTCAGAAACACAAACTGTCCAGAAATCCTAGCTCACTGGATCTGGGTCAGGGCCAGGGTGTCAAACTGCCCATGCATTCTGCAGAGCGGAACTGTGCTAGTTTACAGCAGTGGCGGGATTGTTCGGAGCCATCACTCCTGGGGGAGAGCCAGAGTGTCTGGCCTGTGTAACAAGGCATGGACAAAGGGGCCTGGTTGCCACTGGATTGGTCTGCACTGGTCCCTCATAGAATATGCTGGACCCCGTGCTAGGTACACGCTGCTCAGTTTGCACCTTCTTCTTGAGCACCTGCACCACTTCCTGGTCTCCTGGGTATGTATGTGTGGGTTTCATTTCTCCTTATGTGTTTCATATCTGCTAATTACTAGTCCTTGTCCCAGCCTACTGCTGTGGAGACCAAACGCCAGACAGTGCCTGCCTTTGGAGAGCTTTTATTCTAGTGGGGAGAGGGACAGAGGAACTGGGTTGATGGGACCCCAGCTTGGACAGGCTTCCTCACTCATATCCTTGGGGGACTTTGTTTTGTTTTTTCTCTTCCCAGGACTATCCTTCTTACCCTGGCTTCCCTCAGAGCCAGTACCCCCAGTATTACAGCACGTCCTACAACCCTCCTTATGTCCCGGCCAGCAGCATCTGCCCTTCACCCCTCTCCACGTCCACCTACGTCCTCCAGGAGGCATCCCACAGCGTCCTCAGCCAGACCTCTGAGCCGCTGGCCGGTGCGTATTTCTTTCTTAATTTTTTACTTTTATTAATACACATTTGCAGCACGTGATGATCGTATTTATTATGGGGAGTTGCTACACGTACGGGACCCAGTTTAAGTCCTGTTATTTCCCCTTTCCTCCCTCATTCCTCCCTCCATCTCTTCACGCTCCTTCTATTTGCAAAAGATCTATCTGTTGCCTATGTCCATCTTTTATTTTGCTCTTTAAATATATACTTTGGGTTTTTCATATAAAAGATCCAGAGTTTCAGGTTACTTTGGTTGGACAGTTGTGGCTGGAGTCCCAAAGGACCTGAATGTTGGTTTCACCTGGAATGAGCTGCTTCCCCAGGAGTGGTTGAATCTGTCCCTTGCATGGGTGCTGACTTTCTCTCTCTCTCTCTCTCTCTCTCTCTCTCTCTCTCTCTCTCTCTCTCTCTCTCTGACTGCATCCATGTTTAAAAGAAGTAACTTTTACCTAAAAATTCTCATTTCTAGCTTTTCTTGAAAGATCCTCCCACTCTAGCCATATTCCCAAGGAACAAAACTTGGTTGACACTGCACATGGTTACCCCATTTCTAGAAGGGACACACAGGACTCCACATCTCACAGCTCAACTGAAGTTCATGACCTTCCCAGCCTGTGTGGGCCTGGGGAGTTTTGACCTCTGGTCCAAAAGGAAAGGAAACTCATATTAAATGCTTACCTGTTATATGCCATGCACATACCTGTGGAGTCTCCTTTAATAATTTATTTGTATACTTACTGACAAATATTTTGAAGCACCTATTTTCCAAGCACTCTTTAATTTGGGAAATCATAAATAAATAATAGCATAGACTTGTTTTTTGTAGACAGCAATTAAAGAATCATGCAAATATATTTTCACAAACTATGATAAAGCCACAATTTGCACGAAGACAGGTTTTCCTTTTTTTTTTTTTTTTTGTACTAGGGATCAAACTCACGACCTTGTGCTTGCCAGGCAGGCACCTATACCACCAAGCTAAATCCCCGGCCCACGAAGACAGGTTTTAAATTACACATCTGCCTTTTTCCAAGATCACAATGCTAAGTAACCTTCTAGCAACTGGTGACACCAGGACTTGACCCCAGGCCTGTTGGACTCTGTAATCAGTGCTCATGCTGCCCCCCTGCCATGCGCAGCTGAGAATACGTCATCTAAAATTCTCCAAGGAGTGAAGGCCTTTTTGATTCTCTAAGAAGGGTTTGGATATTATGACTCAGGGGCCTCAAGAATTCCAGGATCCTTCTTCACACAGTCCTTAAGCATGTTCATTTCTAATAGCACAATTTTCAGAACCCCCCTACCACCACCCTGTGTAGTAGCCAGGACTGTTTGGCCTCAGAAGATAAAAAATCTAGTTTAAGCCAAAGAAGAATGCGGGTTATGAGCCTCGGTCAACTTTGCTCCCCAGCAGGAGCAAACATAAGGGCTCATTGTGTCTCTCTGAAATCTTTATTTATTGTCTCCCCCTGTTCTTCATTTATCCCTTGGTCTAAGGGCCAGTCATAAGCGGTTGAGATAGCTTTTACTAGGTGTCCAACAAGTTCACATAAAACCTAGAGGCATAAATAACTGTCAGCTCTAACAGAAGTCTCCGGCCTCCTTCCCCCAGTGTCTGTAATAACAGAAGGACGTGTAAGCATGCCTGTGTGTGTGCAGCACACACACTGAAACACGCACACTCACGCCCACTTTTAAAGTTCTCCATAAAAACTCCGCTTGTGAAATGATCCGGGATCCTGGGGGGGGCGGGGGGGGGCAGCTTCCAAGTGGCGAGGCGCATGCGCAGTAAGAGGCAGCACCCTCGCGTTCTGCATGGCCTGGAGAGGGCAGCTTGATGCTGTCCCCACTCACCCCAGTGCCCACCCCCAGGATGCTCCATTGACAAATACCAACATCGGCACAGGTCCTCCATGTATAGGTGACAACAGGGCAGTTTGCTAGCAAAGAGAGCAAATCAGAACATCCTTTGTCGCTCAAGAGAAAAACACCCATCGTGCCCAAGTTCAGGTTAATACTTACGTGTTATTGTTTAGATGGAGAATGACCCTCAAGGCCTCATGTACTTACAAGTGCAGCTTTTGCAAGGGGATTGGATCATGGGAGGCTGTAGCAGACTTGCTGTTAGAGCTCAGAGTGTGGCCAGAAGAGGTGGGTCACTGGGTGTGGCCTGGAAGGATCAATCTCCCTCCTGGGTCCTCCCTTAGCTCTCTGCTTCCTGGCCACCGCACATGAGCCTCTTTCTCCATGGTGCCCTCTGCTGTGCTGTTTGTGCCTTGGAATCAGCCCACCGTAGATTGTAACCATGAGCCTAAATAAATCTCTCCTCCTTTAATGGT
Organism: Hydrochoerus hydrochaeris; assembly: GCA_004027455.1. Lineage (NCBI taxonomy): Eukaryota > Metazoa > Chordata > Mammalia > Rodentia > Hydrochaeridae > Hydrochoerus > Hydrochoerus hydrochaeris. The sequence goes on along the minus strand of PVLA01000671.1, from coordinate 127,005 downwards.
GGGTGTCAAGGGTTGTATCTCAGTGACGAGAAAGAGGCTAAGACACTGTATTTGCATAGGAAATTGCTGGGAAAATGCAAAAGCAACTGCCAACAGTCATTTTCTCAGGAATGCTGTGGTGGATTGATAACTAGTGGTCAACTTGTAATAGCAACTGAACCAAATCAGCATGGTACTGATTGTGGATGGCCCACCTGAGGCCTGTTGCCAAGATAAAAAGGAGAACTGGAGAGGAAGAGTTTAGGGTTGTTGGTTCTCCGTGATGTTGGTTCTTCTGTTGCCATTGGTTCTCCTAGAGGAGCTTGTTGAGCTTCTTTCCCGATATGAACTTGGCTGTTCTCAGCGTCAGAGGAGCTCAGGACCTTGTTGTCACTGAGAATAACTGTGGTTCACTTTGGGGGAGCTCTGGTCTTTACCACTTCCTGACTCTACAGAGGAAGATGTGTACTGTTCATTCTCCAGGAGAAACTTGTCACGCTGGTTTCCTGATAGGAACTCAGCTGTTCTCATTGTCTGAGGAGCTCAGAACCTTCTTGTCACTGAGGATGGCTATCGTACTTTTTGAGGGAGCCCTGGTCCTTATTTTTAGTGTTGATTCTTGGCTCCAATCTACTACTGGCACGGATCCTTCATCCTGCTGGTACAGACTTTCTAGTTTCCACCACTGACCTTTGGGCCTTCCCAGTGCAGATCCTTGAAATAGACTTGCGTAAGACATTGTTGTGGGCTCTAGGCCTCCAGTTGGACTCAGGCAGGATTTTGCCATGGGATCCAGGCCTTCAGCTGTACTCTGGGTCTTAGTGTGTGGACAGATTTCCTGAACTCCTCCTTTTGTACTTGACTCTTTGGTGACCATTATAAAGTAATACTATAAATTATGTGTCCCATATATAATTGTTTTCCTTGCAATCCCTGACTACAATAAAAGTGAAACAGAATCTGGAATAAAAGGAAAAGACTACAGGTGACAGACTCTATAGGAAGCTCCACCCAACAGCAGCAAATACACATTCTTTCCCAGAGCACGTGGGGATTTGCCAAGACAGACTCTTATTCTGGAGCATAAAACAAGCTTTAGTCCATTTAAAATGATTCAAGGCTTACAAAGTATGTTCTTTGACAACAGAGGAATTAAATTAGTAATAAATAACACATATTTCCAGACAGTTCCCACTACTTGAAAACTAAATAACACACTTCTACCTAACATGTAGATCAAAAAAGAAATCAAAGAGAAATTAAATAGTACTTCAAACTGAGTGAAAATAAAACCACAACATATCAAAATTTATGGAATGTCATGAAAGCAGTACTTAAAGGGAAATTTATAGCACTAAATGCCTAAATTAGAAAAGAAGAAAGATTATAGACTAAAGACCTGATCGTCCACCCCACTCCTCCTATAAGGCTAGCATCATTCTGATACCAAAACCAGACAGAGACATAAGAAAACTATGGGCCAATATGCTTCATAAGCACAGATGCAGCATTTCTAAAGAAGATGGTCCCATATTAAGTCCAAAAACATATTTAAAAGGCTAATACATCACAACAAGTGGAGTTCATCCCAGGGATACCAATTTGGTTTCAAATTTTATATTCAGTTTGTATTATTTTCAGTATTAACAAATTGTGGATTATATTAATAAATAAAAAATATTTGACAAATCCATCATCTATTCCCACACTCCAAACAAGAACATAAAGGGGAACTTCTTTTATTAGAGAAGCACATGTTATGAACTGAACATTTGGCCCCTACCACCTCCCAGTGTGTAAGTGCAGCTCTGACTGTCAGTGTGACACTGCAGGGCAAGGCTGGTCATGAAGATGGTGCCCTGGAGAATGGGATTCGTGCCTTTATTAGAAGAGAAGAGGAATGATCTCCGGTTGCCATCCGACGATAAAGCAAGAACACATCCATTTACAAGCTAAAAGGGAAACTGTTGCCAGGATTCAGATCAGCTATCACCTTGATCTCAGACTTTCAGCCTCCTGAATCATAAGAAATAAACTCCTATTGTGTCAGCCATGCGGTCTACGGTTGATTTATTACAGAAGACCAAACAGACCGATAGCTACCAACAACCCACAACTACCTTCCAGCATCAAACCAAGACCAGAGGTCCACTGTTAGTGCATTGTTCTAGATGCTCTAGCTATACAATAAGACAAGAGAAAGAAACTAAAAGCATCTGTCTTTAAAAAGAAGAACACTGCATGATCTCACGTGTATGGAGAATCTTAAAAAATGTGGAACCTGTAGAACAGAATGGAATGGTGTTTATCGGGTGCTGGGGTGGAGGTGGGTTGCCCAAGGAAAACGTCAAACAAAAGGTACAGTATTTCAGTTTGATGGGAGAAAAAAGTTGCAATATGGTGACTGTAGTTAACAACAGTAAACTAAATGCCTGAAACTGCTAAGAAAGTAGGCTTTTTAGTTTTTAACCCTTTATTAGTACCTGCTTGCTGTACCTAATGATTCATCTTGGGGAGTTGGCCCATGTACACAACACATCTTTAGTCTTTTTATGTCCCTTCCCCTCCCTTCCTTCCCCCTCCCTCTATCACTTGGTCCTCTTCCTGTTGGCTAAAGATCTATCGCCCTGTTTCCTATCATCTCTCCTTTATTTAGCTCTTTAAATTGTCTATACTTTGGGTTTCTCATGTAAGAAGCTAATGTGTCTGATTTATTTCACTTAGCATTATAGCTTTGCTGGGTGTGACACACACCTGTAATCCCAGCACTCGGGCAGCGGAGGCAGGGGAATCACTGAGAGTTCAAGATCAGCCTGGGCTACATAGTGAATTCAAGGCCAGCCTGAACTCTATAGAGAGGTCCTGTCTCAAAAAAAAAAAAAATTATAGGCCCAAGGTGCACCCATTTCCCTACAAATGACTCAGGTTTATCCTTTGTGGCAGAGTAGCACTCCCTTGTGTATAAATAACACGTTCCTTTATCCAGTCATCTGTTGATGAAGTATAGGCCACTTCTAACATTTAACTACCACGAGTTGAGCTATAATCATGGCCATGTGTGTAATGCCATAATATGTCTTTGACTCTTTCAGGAACATAGCTAAAAGAATAATCACTAGTCAAATGGAATTTCTAGTTTTAGTGTTCTGAGAAATCTCCATACTGGTTTTCATGGTGGTTGTACTAGTTTATATTCTCATCAAGAATGTAAAAGGCTTTCTTTTCTCCCAGAGAGGAAGTAGATTTTATGCATTCTTACCACAAAAAAAGTGACTATACGAAGTAACAGGTATGTTAATGAGTGTGGTGCCAATTGCTCCAATGTACACGTGTATCAAAACATCATGTTGTACACTACAAAAATGCAATTTTTATTGGTCAATTTTTAAAAATCATTATACCTGTCTTTAACTGTTCTACACGGCTGGTAGAGATTCCAAAAATTATGTGCTTTGCAAATTAGTAAGTGATATGCAAATATAAATAATAATTATAGAAACACATGGAAAATTTCACTTTCACTTAGGCAATTAAATATACTTTTCATCTAAGAATATAACTAGGTTGACTTAATCCTTTTTATTTTTCTTTCATGTTTTGTTTTGTTTTTTGCTGTCCTGGTGATTGAACCCAGACCCTCACATTACTAAGTACCTGATCTGAGTACCACTGAACTAAATCCTCAGTCCCCCCAAATCTTTTATGTAATAAAAAAAATGAAATTGCAGGAAATAGAATGACATGACTACATATTTGATGGAGCTCACAAAAAAGCTACTAGACCTAAGAAGTTCTAAACTACAATGTTAGTAGCATTGTGGAACATTAAATGAATATATAAAACTCCTATTCTGTGTACTAGCAACAAACTGTGAGAAATAGAATATATTTAAATACCATTCACAATAACATTTAAAAATATGAAACACATAAGGTTAAATCTGATAGAAGATATATGAGATTTACACTGTAGGAAAATTGCCAAAAGAGGCCAGCCGTGGTGGTGCACACCTATAATCCCAGCACTCAGGAGGCTGAGGCAGGAGGATCACTGTGAGTATGAAATCAACCTGGGCTACAAAGAGGGTTTAAAGCCAGCCTGAACTATGTTGTGAAACCCTGGCTCAAAAAGACAAAAAAGAAAAGATTTGAAAATTTCCAACAAAAGTTGGAAAAGCCATTAATAAATGGAGATATTCACAGGTCACAAAGGAAATGAGCTATTGATACACATAACCAGGACAGACTCTCAAGACAGTTGTGCTGAGCAGAGAAGCCAGACATCTCACTGCAGATTCCCCCCTTTCAGAATATTTGCTTGGACTTTAATGAGGGCAACAAATGTTCTCTAAGCCCTGATATCCTTAAATGACCAAGCGAATCAGGGTGGACCTTAGTGCACTGCTGTCCAGTCTCTGTGAGTTTAGAAGAAATCCTTCCTCCCAAAGAAAGTGTCTGCTAGCTCACTGCTTGGGAATGCTGAGCTCTAAAACTGCTGGATCTGGAGAATTCTTAGCCATCCTGACAAACTCAGAAATCACATCTTTTCTTATTATGTCCTTAGTCTGCTAAGACGTTTTCTAGACATTAAATAAAGTTGAGTCCTTTGGGTTTTGGAGGGAAATAGTCCTTCCTGCATAGGAAAGAGAAGCCATCCTTTGCCAAGTACAAAAGCATTTCCCCCTGATGATCCCAAAACTGAAGATTATGACAGGCAAGGTGGAGGCTGCAGGATACACTTGGGAGCTAAAACAAGCAATTGGAAAGCAAGAAAATGGGAGGGGATGTCCTGGAGCCTCCTCCTTGCTGGTTCACAGTTTTGTCACTCTTTAGTGACAAGAGCAGGCACTAACTTATTTGTAGGCAAGCCCAGTCACCTCACTAAGCCTGAGTTCCCTCATTAGTTAAGCAGTGATGGTAACGTGTAAAAAAAAAGTTGTGTATTTAAACCAAGTACAGTAGCGCACGCCTGTAACCCCAGCATTGGGGAAGCTGAGATAGGAGGATCACCCAAAGTTCAAGACCTGCCTGAACTACATAATCAGACCCTGTCTAAAAAACAGAAGAATAAAATAGAATAAAAATCTATGCATTGAAGTTTGTGCGTTTAAAGAACACCACAGCCTTGGTGGGGGCGTTGGGACCAGGAAGGAGAACGCTGTTCTGCTAGTCTGGGGGCAGCTGGGCAGTTGTCCAAGGACACGAGGCTGCATCCCCTGCTGTCTGCTTCACAGATATGTGTTGGGCGATGAAACATCATGAATGAGTTTTCTGAATAAGCAACTGCAGAGCAGTTTTGAGTCTCTGACCTTGGCCTTGGGCCTCCATTCTGGAGTTAGACCAGGCTGATGTCACAGGAGTAGGACAGGGCTGGTGTGACAGCTCTTGGAAGCAGACACTACCAACCAAGCTTCTGATTTGTCCACTGTTCCTTTTCATGCTCCAGGTGACTACAACACACACAACGGATCCTCCACGCCTGCCAAAGAGGGAGACACAGACAGGCCACACCGGGCCCCCGACGGGAAACTCCGGGGCAGGTCAAAGAGGAGCAGCGACCCTTCCCCGGCAGGGGACAACGAGATCGAGGTAATCCCAAGGGCCTGTGTTGATTGGTGAACTCTCTGCATGTGATTCTAGCAAGGGGTAGGGACAGCGCTATTCTTAAAGCCTGGTCACCAGGAAAGGAGCACAGGAAGGAAAAGTTGGGAAGAGTCAGGCCGGTCACAAGGGAGCACTGCTGAGTGACAGGCTGGAGAAGCAGCCCTGGAGCCAGTGGGGACAGTACATCTCAAAGCTTGGCAGCCTCAGCAGCCCCCTGGGAATGCTTGCAAAGCATCCAATTCAACAGATTCAGGGCAAGGCCTGACAATTCCCCATAGCATGCTGACTTCCTAGGTTGGAGTCCATACCTCAGAGGCCCTGGTAAAGAAAATGACAGGCAGGAACCTTCAACTGAGTTAGGTTCTTACCCTTGGTGACATGCCACAGTCCTCATGTTGCTCTGCAAAATGCAGCTGGGCATGGTGGCACACACCTGTAATCCCAGCCCTCAGGAGGCTAAGGCAAGAGGATGACTGTGAGTTCAAGGCCAGTCTGGACTACATAGTTGAAACCTTCAAAAACAAATGTCAGATGCTGGGCCCCTTCCCCAGGAGCAAGTCCCCTGGAAGTAGTTTTAAAAGTTAAACTTATGCACCTAGAGGTAGCCCACATCCTTTCATGGTCCGAGCATTTCAGGCAGTGGACTTCAGCCTGGTGTGCACCAGAGTCACCTGCAAGACTTGGAGAATCATCCGTTCTCAAGCTGCACCCCAGGCTCATTCAGGTTTGCTGAAAGGAGGGTCTAGACGCTCGCATTTTTAAAGCTCCCTGGTCATTCCAGTGTGCATTTCCAGGATGACGACAGCTGACCTGATGGATGGATGGATGTTATTTAAAAAAAAAAAGCAAATGTGGGATGACTGGTCAGACACTGGAATTCCTCCAAAGCAGCCTTCAAGGGGAGGATACCAGTGGGGTAACGGATGCCCAAACAGAGATATAAGTGACCATTATCTATCAAGGGAGGAAAATGAGCAAACTCACAGATTTGAACTTATTTCCAAAAAAAAAAAAAGTCGTCCTTTATTGGCCAGAATGTACCTCAAGACAGATAGTGCTGGCAAACTTGGGTCAAAGCCAGGCAATTCAAACATCATCATCATCTCATCCCATTCATTATCCTACACAGTTTAGGTAGCAGCTACGAAGCTGAGCTATAAGATCAAATATCTGAGAACTATCATCTTCATCACTGCGTCACAGTCAGTGAAATTTGACTCTGAGCTCCCATTGTATCAGGGTGGTAGGAAATCGCATCTCCCTTCCCAGAATTTCCGGAGCATCTCAGGACTCAAGCAATCTCAGAAAACAGGAGCGCTTCAGCAGTCCCATGCGGCTGCCTTCCTCCAGGTCAAAGCCCACAGCTGTCAGTGAAAATCCAGCCCTTGCTGGTTTCCATGCCCTACACCAGCTGAGAACCTTGGAACCTTGGCTAAGATCCTTTGATTGAAAGCAATACAAACCAGTTTTGAATATGAACGCGGAACAGAACTTCCTGGGAGGGAAGGACAGGGAGGAGGCCAGGAAGCCAAGGTTAGAAGGAAGCCGGAAAGGCAGTGCTGAGGAATGTAGACACCCTTCAAGGTGCCTGCCCAGCCAAAGAGGAAGCCACTATATATCCTAGGACCACTTCACGCGGTATCAGATTCAAGGGCCTAGCGTCTATGGGCCTGGCTTGAGTCCTGTGCTTTCCTGGTGATTGAAAACACAGCTGAGACAGCCCACAGGAGTGGGAGAAACCAGGATCTCTTATCAGAAGACTCAGGCTGGATTCAGGGGGACCCAAGCTACAGATGCCCACAACTGAGGCATTTAGTATTTAGCCAGCATTCGCTAGAACGGCTGCCGGAATTGGGGGCTGGTGTCTGCCCTAATCCTCCTAGAAGGTGTTATATACTTCCAACATCATGCTTCAAACAACTTCTATGATTAGTCAACCTGCTGATGTTCACCAGCCACCTTTACACCCCAGCTTTGCCACAGAACAAGTGTTCCTACTGCTCCAAGAACCATTGTCAGCCCAACGCATTCTGCTCTTGCTTTTCCCTTGTTTTGAAAGTTGTTTGTTTGTTTGTTTGTTTGTTTTTTGGTTTGAGTTTAAAAAATAAAATAGCATCTCATTATCCAGGCCAGCTTCAATCTCCTGGGTTCCAACAATCCTTCTGCCTCAGCACCCCGAGCGATTGGTACTACAAGCATATACCAAAAGCCAACCCTCATTCCCAAAGCTACCCTTTCCCAGATCAAGGAGACCCCGCACAATCCCTTCTGTGGGCTGAGGCTTTCACAAAAGGCTGGGAGAAATCAACTGGGTTTGGTTGTCTTTGCTCTCTGCTCTCCCATATTCCTGAGGGTTTCTACCAGCTTGGTGTTGGAGAACTTTAGAAAACTCTGAGAGCAGCACATAGGTTAGTATTTTCTCCCAAAGAAATGTAGTAGCCTAACATGGCTTCTGCTCCTGCTAGGGGACAGTGGGGACTGGAGAGACATTTTTCTGTGAAGCTGAGAAGGAGGCAGGAGCGTTGTGGCATGGAAGTTGGGGATTATAGGGTGATGTTATTCCAGAAACATCTGCTTCTTGGTCCCAGAGTAAGTACCACAGGGCGAGAACAGTCGGAAAGGTGTGAGCTCTGCTGCTCTTCTGGATTTAATGTCAGCAGGGCAGCTTTGCCTAGGTCACACCTCTTAAGTCTTTGGCAGTTTTGTTAATGACCAAAGCCCAGGGGAGAGAATTACATCCAAGTGGAAAGGAGGAAAATTCTGAGTATGTATTAGTTAAAACCCTTCAGCTGCAGGTGCCAGAAACCAACATGAGCTTGCTTAAGTGAAAAACCAGAAATCAGTCGAAGGAACCAGAGACCCTCTTAGAACTCAAGGGCAACACACAACAGCATTAAGCAGACACTGCCACCAGCCAGGGAGACCGGGCAGGGAAACACGATTCTGCCTTCCCTCCCTACACGCCCCACTCTGCTCCCAGCAGGAACCAGAACCACTTTTGACCCTCCGTTCTCCTCTCTTTATGATTCAGATTCTCTTTCCTTCAGATCACATGGCCAAAGTGGGCCACCAACAACCCTCAAAACCAATGACTTTTTTTCTGAGCCCCAGTTTTAAGTTCCCACTCTGTGGGTTTAGGAACCCACTCTGCTCCAAACTGCGGCAACCTCAAGAGTCGGACCATCTGCAGAATGGCTCCAGGAATGTGTCACTGAGAGCCAGGGGCTAGGCGGGTAGAGGTGGGGTGAAGAGAAAGGCAGAACCCCTTCTGTGAAGCAGGGACGATAGATAAATGAATGGAGCGTGCCCTGAAATTTGAAAACATTCACTGAGGTTTGTTTTTTTTAATCCTATAACTAAAATTTGTAATTTAAACTGACTCAGCTCATGTAGTTCAGATAAATCAGAGCAGCATCTTAAACTGCAAAAGGCTTCCTCAAAAGCAGTGGTTTTCAAACATTTTTGACCCAGACCCATAATAAAATGCACACATACTATTGTGACCTAACACATCCACACACATGAATATAACTGGACCAAAAGAAATTCATGAACAACATTCAGATCTACTAACTACTTCAAAACCCTCTGTCCTAGGAAACCTGGGGCCTACTGTACATTTTCCATTCCAGTTATTCCTCTTTATGCTCAAAGGCATGGCAAGAGCCACTGTGCTAAAAGGGGCTGTTCATGTGGCAGGCTGAGTAGGTGTGTTTGTCTCCTGTTCAGCATCAGTCACAGAGATTAAAAAAGGAAAACAGTTCCTTTGTTCTTAAAATAATGATAAATAAAACAAATAGTTACACCAGGATAGCGAGGAAAATCAACAATATGGGGGAAAAAAAGCCAAAATAAATAATGGGATAAATGATAAACAAAGTAATTTAAAAACAGAAAATAGGGGCTGGGGATTTAGCTCAGCGGCATAAGCCCCTGCCTTGCAAGCATGTGGTCATGAGTTCAATCCCTGGTACTGACAAAAAAAAAAATTTAGAAACAATCTGATCTTCTTGGAAAACTTTGAGGAGCTTTTACATCTATAAAATAAGGATATGAGGCTATTGGGCAAAGAATATTCAAAAGAAAAAGCATTTACTGGTAATTTTTAAATGATAAAGCAGACTGGAAGAGAAGATTTAATAATTACTCAGAACATAGATCAAAAAGACAAAATTATAGAAAATATTGTTTAGAAGGACAAACAATATCAATCCAAAAGGCTTTATTTAACTATTAGGAGTTCCAGAAAGAGAAAACAATAAAATGAGTAAATGTAATATTTAAAGATAAAAATAAAAAATTTTCAGAGCTTTAGGAAGATACAAGTCATTAGACTGAAATCGCTCAAGTGCTGAACTGCATGAATGAAAAGAAAGACCACATCTAGGTGTCTCCTCATGGCACTTGAGGAGACCAAGTAAAACCCTAGAAGGAAAAGAAGCCAGAAACCACAAGGACTACAGAGCAGTGAAACATCAGATTTTCCCTCGGTGACTCGCAAATCCACTCGAAGATAATGGGAGAATTCTTTCAAAGATCTAGAGGACGGTCATTTCAAATTGGAAGTCAGTACCCAGAAAAATATGAAGAAAATAAAGTTAGCACATACGTGAAAGAAAATTCAGGGAGATTGCTTTTCATACACCCAATCAGAAAAGGCAACTTAAGGATGTACTCAAGAGAGAGAGACAGAGGCAGAGGCACAGACAGAAAGAGGAGATGGAGAGAGACTTGGAATCAGGTAGAAGTAGATCCCACTCAGAAATGCAGTCTCTACATTGGAGGATGAGTATCTTTGATACAGAGGATGTGGCTGAATTTGAAATTAGAATGAGGGCACATTTGCCAAACAAGAAAAGATAAAAGCAATTAATAAACTCCAACAAAAATAAATAGTTACACCAGCCAAGTGTGATTCTTTTTTGAATCCACTGAGATATGGCATTGTTTTCATCAGGACAGAGTGGGACTGAAAGGACACCTGGAGTGGCAGGGGCGTTCTCCTTAGGGTGGGTCTGGGCCCATGAGGTTGGACACACGGAGGGGACAGTGAAAGATCAGCATGTTTGGCTCTGCGGTGAATAATCACAAATTGCAAAAATTCTTTACTAGTGACCAACCTGTAAAATCAACATGCAGACAAAGCACAAAAGGCTTAAGTATAGTTACAAAACCATGCATCCAAACTAGTCTATCCCTATTGACAAGAAAAAGGCAAAGCTGAAGCCCGTAGATACCAGAGACAGCTGGAGGCAGGGGGTTTAGCTAGGGTTACTGTTTCAGCCCAGGGGGAATTCCAAATCGGAGGGACTTGGTCATAGAAGAGTTGGCATGTGTGAAAAATGTAACGCGCCTGAAAAATGAAAGAGGTCCCCATGAGCCAAACCCTCACCTTTCAGAAAGCCCAGCCAAATGATACTGGCAGGTTGCTGGCAAATCAGTGAGTAACGAAAAATGTGTTCTTTAAAATTAGGAAAGTAATTGCCAGACTTGCTAAAAACAGAAATGGTTCGAAATAGGTTTATGGTAAGCAGCAAATTAAAATGGTAGTATTTCACGTTGTCCAATGAGTTCTCTGAGTTCTGTTGTTGTGTTTGGCCTGAATGCCTCCTTTCCTGGGTTTTTATGTGGAAGGTAAGAACAGACTTCTTGGTTCTGGCATCAGCTGGGTTGATAGGAGCCCAAAACTTGGCCATCAGAACACACTTTTTCACAGGTGAGGCTGGACGGGGATTCACAAGGCACTGGTGGGTCACACGTTTTATAACTTAAAGATGATGCGTTTCAAGCCTTCTTTTCCTCCAGGGGAATTAGTCTGTGCAGACATTCAGTTAGATGCAAGTGAGCCCACTTGTCCCCATTCTCTTCCTTTCTTTCATCACAGCGTGTCTTCGTGTGGGACTTGGATGAGACGATAATTATTTTTCACTCCTTACTCACGGGGACTTTTGCATCCAGATACGGGAAGGTAAGAATCGGTTTTGTGTCTATCTTTCTCTTTTTCTTTTTCTTTTTCTTTTTCTTTTTCTTTTTCTTTTTCTTTTTCCACCGTGACTGTTGATCCAGGCAGTTTGTCCTGGGAATTGTGGGGGCAGATTATGAGGCAGCTTCTCCGACAAAAGCTGCCCCTTTGGGTCATTGTAGGTTTGAAACCGCCTGTGAAACTTTCCTGTGACATGTGAAAATTTAACTAGCCCCCCTTTCTGTTGTCTCCCATGCCTTTTCTTCCAACACATGAAGCGACCACCATGTACTTGGTAGCATGTAAACCTGTCATTGTCAGTGGCCTCCTGCCCATGAGGTCAAGGATGCCCTGCAGCCTGAAGCGGTAATACTGGCTGAAAAACAAAGGAAGTGGTTTTCTTCTTCCCTGTTATCTTAGCATTGATAGCAGATGATTGTAACTTTCTTTCATTTTTTTGAGACTGGGGAAGGCACGGTCAACTCTGACATGGGTCTTAGTGACAGTTTTACAAATTATGTTCGGGAACCCTTGGTTAAAATTCTGGGCCATTGGCCGGGAACACAGCCCAGCAGCACAGCACTTGCCTGGCAAGCATGAGATCGGGAGTTTGATCCCTGGTAGCAAAAAAAAAGAGTTCTGGGCCAGTGTTAAGGGCTGATCTGCAGTGAATGGAAGACACTTGATACCACCTTAATAATGCAACAGTGAACCCCATTGCTCAAACCAAAACCTCGCCACATCTTGGCATTTCATCCCAAAGACTTAACAGCACTCATGTGGATGCCCTAGACATCTGCTGTGTCTTTAGGAGGACACACTGGGGGGTGGGGCAGAGAGTGGCACTGAAGAGGACAGCCTGGTGATCATCTGCTCAGAAGTGAGTGACCCGTGGGCAGCTGCCTCCACGCCTGAGTGGGAACCCTGAGACTTGCCAGCACCTGGAAAATATTTCTGTTTCTGTTTAGAGACCAGGAATATGATTTGACATCACCTCATGGCTTTTCCAGCTGCTCGTGGTTTTTATGGGGGTCATAACAAGCTGGATGTATAATTAGCAAGATAGATTTATTGTCTGCCATTTCGTTGTAAAGGATATAAAAATGGTGTTGGTGGTGCAGAAATCTCTCGCCCAGTAGGAATAGCTATTAATGTGTCTAGCAGTGCCTGCCGGAACCCCTGTGTGCATGTTCAGGCTGTGCATGGCTTAGGTGACAGTGGCAGAGTTTAGAGCTATGCAGACTCCAGAGTAGGCATAGCAACTCTCGCCAGCAGGTGGGGTTCGCCAGGGGGACCCCAGAGCACTGCCCAGTAAATCAGGCTGTTACATGGTTGTCCCGTCCACCCCAGTAAAGTCTACTTGCAGAGACGCGTTACTTTGTTCTTCTCGTCCTTAGAGATGGCCGCTTGTGAAGTTCCACAGCTCTGGGCAGCAACTCACTTCTTATGCATCACATTGGGCCTGGTGACCCTGGGTGTGCCCTTTCTGTCCTCCCTCTACTCCTTAAACCAAAGTAGGGGGGTTCCTCATGGAAAGGGCACAGTCCAGAGCGCCTTACCAGTCCTCATGTCCCTAGCCCACGTCGTTTCTCATCGCCAGCCACTCTTCTCCATCCCAGCCACTGTCACCTCCAGCTTGGCTTCCTGTCTGGCCTCCCAGCTTCAGCTCCTGCCCCTTACAGTGCTTGGTGGCATGACTGCACTGCCGACAAGTCCTGATGGGTTCCCCTCTGCCATTCCTCACACCAACCTGGTCACCACCCCTTTGTGGCCCCATTTCCACTACCTGCCCTGGGTATCTTGCTGAGTTCTGAGCCAGACACACTCTGTCCCTTCTCAGCTGGGTTCCTCAGAGACAGATCCGGAGACAGCGAGTGAGCACGAGTGGCTTATTTGGGAGATGACCTCTGGAAGGCCAGGGTACAGAGTGGGAAAGCGAGGCAGAGAAGGAAGGGGGTTGCTGCAGGCTACGTGAACAGTGCTGTGGGCAGTGGGACCTCACACAGGCTGTGTGGAACAGGCCTGGGAGCTGAGCCTCCCAAAGCCAGAGGAAGCTGGGATGTTTATCCAAGAGTCCACTTCCATGGTGGGCTGGGGGCTTCTTCTGGGGTACCCTTGTACTTCTGGCCTGATCCCACAAAAGCCTGAGGCAGGAAATCCCAGTATTCACTGTAGAAGGTCCTACATGAACAGGAGTGACTGCAGCTGAGGAGACATGGAAAGGGGCATGCTGGACACCTTTGCTGTAACCTAGAACATTCTAGAATTTTTTTTACAGGTTTAAATTGTACCTATATTTCAAGGGGGGGTTCTTTTTTTCTCTCTCTCTGTTTTGTTTTGTTTTGTCTTTGAGATAAGGTCACACTATGTCGCCAGGCTGCTCTCAAATTCATGGACTCAAGCAATCCTCCCACTTCAGCTTCCCTGAGGAGCTAGGACTGCAGGTGTTCATCACTACACCCAACTTTAGTTCTCACTTTTAATGTTCCTTCCTCCGAGGAGCCTTCTGTAACTGTTTCCTTCCGCCTGAACTGCATCTCTCCCCATCACCGCTTTGCCCTGTCTGCTTCCCTTGTAGACGAGAACCACTATGAAGGCAGAGACTGGGGACATTTGTTTCTCAGCCAAGCACAGTGCAGGGCACAGAATTACTCAATTGATATTTCTTGAATGAATAAATCAAATCATCCACTGAGAATGTAAAGCTACAGGCGGACAGGGATTTTTTTTATTTCCTATTTTGTTCATTGTTTTCTATGCAGTGCCTGGAAGGGTGCTTCCTACTTAGTAGGTGTCAAGTAAATATTTGTTAAGCAAAGGAAGGAACCACGGAAAATAGTATCAAAACAGAAATTCCTAACTGGCAGCCACCAGCCAAATTCAGCCTGCAGATATTTTCATTTGGCCCCCAGAGTGTTTGAAAAAATGTGAATTTGTCGCCAACATTTTAAAATCAGGAGATTGCACAGACCAAAACAATGTAGGCTTCCAGCTCTTCTTGAAAAATTAGGAAATCTGGCACTGCTGCATTCCCATGTGGCAGCAATCAGCAGGAGCTGAGTGGCGACTACCCCAGTGGGCAGGGACTTGTGTTCTTGGGTCCATCTTGACGCTTTCCTGGCCCATTTAACCTGAGTATAGGGAAGACTCTCCAGTCCCACTGGTGTCCAAGCTGCAACATCTGTCCTAGAATAAACAGACCCACAGAAGGTCAATACTGTTGTGTCCAGTTAGTTGTCATACACAGGAGAAACCGAGGTTCAGGGGGATAAGATGATCCGAGAGAGAACGCAGGTCAGGCTCAGGCACATCTGTCCTCTCATGTGTTCTCTGTACATCTTCTTTACTCTTCTAGAATCTTTTAACTTCCTCTTGTATCTAATCTAAAGTAAGATTTTAGTATTTTTTATTTGCCAAACCCAGCAACTTTACAAGAGACCCAAAATAACAGACCCAAGATACTTTCATCCCCACTAACAGTCGAGGTATGAGCATGCAGGTTCCAATGCTGCTGAGCAGCACCAGGGACCACACCTCCTGCAGTCCTGTTCTGTGCCATCCCTGCAGGTTACCCTCACTGGCAAGATGAGTCACAGTTCACCCTGTGTATGCATTCAAGCCTATAAGAAGGAGGAATGTGAAAAGGGAAATCATGCCTTGCTTTTTTATTTTATTTTTATTTTTTGTCCCTCTCTTTTAAGGGCCAGACCCAAAAGTTGCATATCACTTCTGCTCACATCCCACTGGCTAGAATTGGTCACATGATTGTAACTAGCTGCAAGGGAGTCTGTGAAATGTAGTCTTTTATTTGGGTACCCATGTGCTCAATTAATATGGAGGAATTCTATTACACAGAGAGGAAGAAAGGAACAGTGAATAGTGGACAGTTTGCATTTCTAGCCTACAGTACTGTACATTAAAAAGAAGAGGAATGAAATAGAAAAGTGATGGGGGAAAATAAAATCAGTTCTGTTTGTGAGGTTTGAAGATAAGTAACTAGGATTATGAGTCTGAAACTTCAGAGAGAGAGAGAGATTTGAGCTACCCCCTCAACCTTGAAGTCAGAGAAGTATCAAGAGCCTCCAGAAGCAGGTGTGTGAGCCCTGTTTTACAGAGTAACTGAGGCTCAGAAAGATTATTATTCATGATAGAACTAAAATCCATAACCTTAACTTCTGAGCACAGCTCTTTCTGTCTGTATTTCTGCAGCCACTAGAACCATGTGAAGCTACAGAACACCAGAGCTACAGAGAGAATTAATCAGATTGTGATACTTGAAATACCCCAAGATATCTAGGGTTCAGGTATGGCTGGATCTAAGAGTTTCTCAGGCCATCCTGCCTCCCTCAGCCAGTTTTTCTTATGTGGCTGTTTCCTCTCAACAATTGCAACTCAAAATGAGAACTTCTGCTTCCCGAGATCCTGCACAGCTTCTAGGCCTGAATCTCATTACCCCAAATGAAATCATATCCCTATCCATGCAACAACCTCTGTAGCTTTATTTGACCAACCTGGACCAAGAGCCTACTCTTGCCAGGTGCTATATTACACACCTATAATCCTAGCTATTCTGGAAGCTGAAGCAGGAGGATCAAGTTCAAGGCTAGCCTGGATAATTTAGTGAGAGTGTGTCTCAAAATAATTAAAATATAAATAGAAAGGACTGGGGATGTAACTTAGAGGGAGAGCATTTGCCTAGCATGCACGAGGCTCTGGGTCCCATCCCCAGTGCTGCAAAGAAGAGAAAGAAAGGGGGATCCGGTATGGAGGAAGTGATGGAGGAGCAAATCAGCTCCATCTCCACCTAAAAAGTGACCTAAGTAGAGAGGGTTTCGTCAAGGAAACCAAGGTGCTTTTCCCAGAGGAGTGTGAAGACCACAGGCGTTCAGTGACTTGGGGTCTGGCTGTCAAGACCCACCCTGTCCGCCCATGCCAAGGACCAGCACTTCTCTGGTTTTGACCATTGTATAGCGCACTGGGCAGAAGACAGAAATAATAGCAATTATAGTTCTAGCAAGGGAGGATTTGCTGTTTACTTAGGGAAATCAGACCAAGAGAGCTAAAATGATTAAGGGATGATTCAAAACAGGGTGTTTGAATTTTAAAACAGAAACTGGGCTCTCTTCCTGTTCCCAATCAGAGGCTATGCTGCTGGAGGCTGTCATCTGTCTCTTCCTTTCCATCTCCTCCTCCCCAGGGTTCAGAGCTAGAGCATCCCTTTGGTAGCCATATCTCCCAGCATCTTGCAGATGCATTAGAAATTCCTCAGAGAGCTGAAGCAACCAGCAGTTGCACCTCCTTCTGCATCCATCCTTCCTCCTCATGGTCTCTGAACTCTAGTTTTTCTAGCAAGGTGAAGTAAGCCCAAGGTGGTCGGGTGCTTTTGCCTGTGGTCAGGAAAGAATTTTTACACTGGGTTAATCAGCATGTTTCCCACAATTCAGTAGGGCCATATCTTCATTATGTTTGTCATTACTGAGACAAAATATGCAACACCCAGAGTTGAAGGAAACTTGTTTATTTGGTCCACAGCTGGCACTAAAGCAGGTTGGCATGGCAGGGGACATCACAGAGGGGAAACAGCCAATGGCAGGGCAGGCAGTCAACAGCAGAGAAGCAGTGAGGCAGCCACAGCTGCTACCCACCCAAACCCAGCCAGGGCACCCTTGATCCCAGCATCACACCCTAGATCCACTCAGTTCTGATAAGCCCCACCTATGAGTGCATGAGGCTTTGAGGGACATCTAGTTATAAGCCAGAACAGGCTGCCTCAGTCCTCCTTGGGGGACTTGCTTTCTAGGCAGCTCACGGCCAACTCTAGGACAGCAGCTCCACTTAACTGCTGTTTATCACCACTTTGGTGAGCTACCATTATTTGCATCTCATAAATTTACCCATTCCATGTCTATGCATTTATGTATTCACAGTTATGTAATGCAGCCACTAATTTTAGAACATCTTCACCATTCCCATCCAGCCTGTCCATAACCTGGTAGTCATCTCCCAGTCTCCCTGCTCCCAGCTCTAACTACTTATCTACTTTCTATCTCTATAGATTTGCCTCTTCTGTGTATTGTGTACCAGCAGACTCTACAATATCTGTTTCACCCATGATGTATCACGTGTCAGTACTTCATGTACTTGTATGGACTCAGGATCTTCCACTGTATGGATATACTATATCTTGTCTACCCATTGCTCTATCAGTCAGTGGATAGTTGGAGTTTTGGCAATTATGTGAAAGGCTGCTAGGAACATTTGCAGACAGGGTTTTGCATGGACATGATTTCAGGTAAACCCCTCAGAGTGGAGCTGCTGGATTCTATGGCCACTCCAAGTGTAGTAACATGAGGCATGCCAGGCTGGTTTCCAAAGTGGCTGCATCCTTTTATATTCCCATCAACGATGTAAGATAGTTCCAGTTTATCCACATCCTTGCCAACATTTGCCACTGTCTAACTTTGAGAGCAGAGGCCTTCAAGTAAGTGTGACATGATGTCTCTTGTGGTATTGACAGGTATTTCCTAGCAACTGATATTATATTGACAAATGACGAATGGTGTTTTCATGCCATTTTCACTAACCATTTGCATGTTTTCTTTGGAAAATATCTGTTCAAATCCTTTGTCCGTTTGCCAATTGGTGTATTTGTCTTCTTATTGTTAAATTTCAAGGATCTTTAAATAGTCTAGGTACCAAACTGTTACCAGATGTGTGACTTGCAAACACTTTCTCCCTTTCAATGGGTTTTTCACTTTATTGGTGGTTTCCTTCGAAGTACCTAACCCTTCACATTGATGAAGTCTGATTTATACATTATATATAATTTTTTTTTAGTTGCTTATGTTTTTTGTGTCCTGCGAGAGAAACCGTTGCCTGAACCTCCTATGCTTTCGTCTAAGAGTTTTATCACTTCAGCTGTTATACTCAGGTCTGTGATCCACTTTGAGTGAGTCGGGGTCCAGAACCACTTTCCCATGTGATGTTCCCTGCCCAGGCCGTTGGTTAAAAAGACTTATTTTCCACATGACATGGTCTCAGCACCAGGTCAAAAATCAACTAACTGTGTAGCTGAGTGTGCATTTCTGGGCTGTTACTTCTCTGCCACTGATCTGTTTGTCTGTCTGTCGGACAGGACCACCCTGTCATATTACTATAGCTTTGTAGTCAGTGTTGAAATTGGAAAATGTTCCTAGGACTGGTTTTAACCTTTATAACTGTAATCTCCATTGGGTTTATCCTTGTGGTTTCTACAAGGCCTTTGCACTTGCTCTTTCCTCCACTAGGAGAGCCCATTTCCCCATTTTCTCTGCACACTTCCCTTATTTAATTCAGGAATTTGCCCCACGCTCCCTCATCAGACAAGCTTCTCACCACCAACAGTCATGTTTTGTCTCCTCCCCTCACCCCAGCATGCACATTTGAATGGAAACTCCATGGAAAGGAGTGCCAGGGCAGGATTAGGGTACCCCGTGCACGAGATCCAGGTGGGTCATTGAGTGTCGTTGAGATAAATCATATTTTAAAGATAAAAATTAATGCCAACAAATGGTAGTGAAAGGAAGTCAAAATGTAAATAAAGGTGAATTGTTGATTTCACAGCCCTGCACCATCATGACACAGGCAGTAGGCAGTTGGCCCCAGTCCCTGGCCCCAGTAGCCACAAGCCACATGGCTGTTCAATCTCCCAGGGGCAAGTTTACAAGTGTGACCCATGACAGCCACAGAGCGGTCACAAGGGGCCTTTATATTGAGTCACGTTTTCTATTGTAAGCTTTTATTAACTTTCTCCATTTGATTAAAATATGGGGAAATGTTTTGATAAGTGTATGCAGGGGTGCTGTTTTCCCTTGCCTCAGGCCACATGGCTTGGCCTGGCACTGGCAGGCACCCAGGAGGTCGTTCCCAGCTGCAGCCCAGGGGCTGGCATGGAGCCTGACACACATTAGATGCCCCACAAGTGCCCACTTATGACATGAACATTAGCAAGGGAGTTTTCTCAGTGTTTGTACCAGAACAATCTCAAGCCCCACAAGGTGTGGGAAATGGAATTCGCGGTGTAACTTCAAGGCCAGGAGAAGACTGACTGCTTTCTCCTCCTTCTCCAGACTGAGTCAGGTTTTCAAGGGGAGAACCTGTGGCCCTCAAGTCCTCTGTCCACTCAGGATACTGCTGAGATGTGTCCACTTCCTATCCCCCAGGGTCCCCGAAAGTCCTTTGGGTCTGGAGGCATCTAGAAACTGATGCTGTGGCTGTGGCTGTGGCCATACTTGCCTGACTCTGGCCCCCTGGTCCCTCCGCACAGAGAGCAGTGCGCAGTGTACTTGTTTACTGATGTAGGATTGAGGGGGCTCTAGAAACCACTTTGCCTCAGCAGACTTCAGCTGTTGGAAACCAGGCTAGGTGGCACTCTGGGAGGCTGAGGCAAGAAATCACAAATTTGAAGCCAGCCTGGAAAACTTAGTGGAATTATGTCTCAAAACTTAAAAAAAAAAAAAAGCTAGGGATATAGCTCAGCAGTAGAGTGCTTTTGGGTTCAGTCCCTAGTACTGACATATTACAGGCCACTCGCAAGGGGTTTTGGTTCTTCTTGTGGGAGTGGAGGCAATTAAACATTTAGGACTATATCTTGAAAACCTTGTTAAAAATATATTAGACCAGATGTAAATAAATATTCATAGTTCCCACAAATTAGCTCAAGGAATAACACCTAGAAAAAAAATACATGTTCATGGGTTAAAAAAAAATCAGCTGCTTATAGTGGCACAAA
This sequence comes from Hydrochoerus hydrochaeris, assembly GCA_004027455.1. NCBI lineage: Eukaryota > Metazoa > Chordata > Mammalia > Rodentia > Hydrochaeridae > Hydrochoerus > Hydrochoerus hydrochaeris. The sequence goes on along the minus strand of PVLA01000671.1, from coordinate 106,690 downwards.
CTTGTAAGTGTAGCTACTAAGGAGGCTGAGGCAGAATCATAAGAGCTGGCCAGCCAGGCTGGGGATTTAGCTCAGCAGCGTAAGTGTCTGCCTTGCAAGCACGTGGTCGTGAGTTCGATCCCCTGTACTGATTTAAAAAAAAAAAACCCTTAAAAAAAAAAAAAAAAAGAGCTGGCCAGCTGGGGCTACAAAGTGAGCTCAAGGCCAGCAAGACCCTGTCTCAAAAAGAAAGAAAGAAAGAAAGAAAGAAAGAAAGAAAGAAAGAAAGAAAGAAAGAAAGAAAGAAAGAAAAGCATAAAGAGGGCGGATCCAGGAAGTATAGCAGGGGAAAGGAGCTGTAATTAAACTTGAGAAAAGGTGGCCAGGAAAGGACAAACTCCCCTCACTCGGGACACACTTACCCCATTTTCTTCTTGCCACTTGCGGAAGCAGTTCTGGAAGCCCTCTTTCATGAATGCGATTAGTTGCTCTGACTGCTTTGATGTCCTGAATCCGTTCAAAAAATGTTTGCCTTTCGTGGTCATGTGGACTCTCAGAAAGAGTCAGAAGTGTCATGGCGGATGGGGACCCAGCGCAATGGCTTCGCAAGCCTGCCTTTCCATCGCGTGGCACTTGGCGGCATCATTCATGGTACTTTTGACCACACCTCACAGAGGCACTCACGGAAGAGGACTTCCGGAACTGCTTCCACAAGTGGCGAGGAAGATGGGTAAGTAAGCGAGGGGGACTGTTTCGAGGAGAGTGAATGACGCTGTCTTTTGCTGTCATAAATTTGTCAAATGTAAACATAGGCCATATATTTCAACCACCCCTTATATGTGTGCGTTTATTTCACATGTGTGTAAGTGGCCATGTTTCTCATTTTTCTCCCTCTGCACTGTGGTTTTAGATGCGTCCACATTGTCATACGTACAGCTCTGTTGCTCTGACTCCATAGTTTTAACCAGAGGCAGTTTGGCACCTCAGGGAGGTGATGTTGTAAATATTTTTTGCCCTGACTGGGCAGGAAAGCGGTGGGGGGATGCTTCTGGCACACAGTGGGCCGCAGCATGTTTGGTATCAGACACTGTACAATGCCCGGGACGACTGCACAAGAAGGAATTGTTTGAGCCCAGGTGTAGCAGCTGAGATCCCTGCAGCTGACAGCTACCCTGCATCCCAGGACCCCAGCACAGGCAAAGCTGTAAGAAGCATCCTTGATGGGCAGCTCTGAGCACTCCACTGCTCTCTCAGAGACCTCTGCCACAAACCCACCGGGCGTGGCTGCCCCCCTCCCATCCATTTAGGAGAAAATAAGGCTCAGGGAGGTGATCGCCCAGGGTAGAAGGAATGAAAGTCAAGAAGTTGTGCACTGGTTTTGGGACAGTTCACCAGTAGCCCATGTGACCATCCCAAGGGTAAATAGTAACAGCTCCTGCAGTGAGCTCTCCAGCCAGCCTCACAGCTTTGCCCCCTGGACCCAGCCCTGAACCTCAAAAATCTGCTGGGAAGATAGATAGATAGATAGCTCATGATTTAGGAGTTTCCAGCCAAGTTGATAGAAGACACGACAGAAAACAGAGCCCAGATGCCACCCTCCAGGGGACAGACGTCCACATCTGTGACGAGCATCTGTCCAGGATGAAGAAGCTCAGTCCCAGCTTGGCCCAGTCCTCTAGATGACAGGCCCCACCAGGGCCCAGCAGAGGGTCTGGAGTGCTGAGCACGTGGGCACTCTCGGCAGACTGGGGGACATGTTAGCAGGTAGGGGGCCTAAGCTGGGTCCTGGGTGTGATGGCTGGTGACAGAGATGGTGACTCCCACTGAACAGAATCCAGTCCCAGAATTGTCTCCCACCATCTCTTTAAGGGCCAGGCCCTGCTCGAATATTCAAAGTAGAGATGTAAACCAGCAAATAGGGCCTTGGATCTGGCCTGCAGACAAGTTCTGCATGGACCCCTGGTGTTTAGGTTCCAAAGTCACTGCCAGTAGTTTAGAATTTGGATTTTTAAGTAAAAACCTGAATGTTTGGCTTCTCTTAAACAATAGCAAGATTGGGCAACAGCTGGCCTGAGCTTTTGCAAAGCCAGGACCCTCTAGCAGGTCCTGGGTCCCTGCCTTTCCGAAGTGGAAGCTTAGCACATCCCATCTGGGCTGTGGAGCCTCCTTGGCGCTAGAGACATTTGCAGTCCTGACCCCACAGCACCAGCTTGGATGCGGATCACACAGGACCTGTGTGGACAGAGATTACTTCCTGGGTCTTCTGTCTGGAATCAGGACATAAGGGTCCCTGGTTTCCCTTCGGTGCAATTCCAAGCTTTGTCAGGTGACTCCAACTTTTGCCTCGTGATTAAGGATTAAGGACAGATGCTTGTCACACGTGTGGACGTCTATCCCCTTAAACAGCAGATCACTCCCTAAAGCTGAGAATCCATGAGCATGCTGGGAGCTCTGTCCACTCAGGGTATGTCAGTCCCCACCACCACCCCTTCTTATCCCCATCCAGTGGAAGAAAAGCAAGGAAGTGTTTCCTAAACGCACATTGTCTGTGGGATGGCTTAGTGTTTCCAGTGCCTTGTAGGATGAGCTGTATGCACCTTCCTAAGCAGGATTCCCTGAAAGCAGATCCCAGGAGGAAGAGCTCCCAGCATGGAGGTTGTCCACCTCCAGGGAACGGTCCTGGACTTGCATAGCCATTGGAGACAGACCTGCCCAGAGAGCACAAACCCTGGGTGATCAGCTCCTGACACATTCAAGCCAAGTGGCTTTTGTAGCTCAAAAGTAGTCCCCAGGGTGGGGCTGCCGATTCAGGATCCTAGTCCTCAGGCAGTGCAGACTGGAAGGTGGGGACTCAGAATTGGAAAAGGGGCTCTGAAGCCATTTCAGTGGAGCACCAATATCATCCAGTGCTCCACCCACCCATCTTTTGTTCCATCCTTCCTTCCATCCACTCACTAGTCCACTCATCCTTTCCATCCATCCATCAGTCCACCCATCCTTGTATCCACCCATCTAGCCTACTTACTCATTTATCCATTTATAAAGGCTTCCCAGAGCCTTCATACTGAACTATAACTTCTAATTGTTTTTTAATCGGTACCGGGAATCAAACTCACCACCGTCTGCTTGCAAGGCAGGTGTTTATGCCTGCTGAGCTAAATCCCCAGCCCCTCTAATTTTTTTTTTATCAGAGTCTCTCTGTGTTGTCCAATGGAACTTGAACTTGCCATCCTCCTGCCTCAGCCTCCTAGAGACCTGGGATTCCAGGTGCCCCACCACACCTTCCTCTCCCTGGGCTCCTTTTAACTGCTCAGAGGCACCAAGTTCCCATCTGTCTCTGGGCCTTGGCATTCACAGTTCTGAATTTTTTGAATATTCATCTTCCTTCCCTGTCCCGTCCTCCTTGGATAATCTATGACATGTGCGGGGCCCCTGTCAGTCAGGCTCCCCATTATGTGTCCGTGTAACCCTCATCTGTCTGCCTCCCTCCCTCCCGAAGCCAACAGAGCATCTAGCCGGGCCGCCTCCCCTTTTAGATCCATCAGGCAGCCACACAGCTGTTTCAACAAATGTGGGCGAGTCACACTCCCCGTCCTCCTTCACTTGACAGCCCTTGAGTGCTGCTGAGGGCCCTTAAGGCAGCCCCTCCCCCAGGTTCCCCTGGGTCTGCCCGCCCTGTGCCCAGTCACCCACAATCACCCCTGGGCGCTGCTGCAGCCTCTGGCTCACAAGGCTGCTCCTGCCACAGGGCTGCTGCACATGCTGTTCCTTCTGGAATGTTCTTCCCCTTTCCCAGCCTCACCAGCACAGCTCTCCCCGCGTCACACCCTCCAGGAAGCTTCCTGGGCTTTAGAGTGGGGACATCCCTGCCAATGGCCTCAGCCCACAGGCACACCGTGACACAGTTGCTGTTTTTGACATCTCGGTGGGATTATTTCATTACAGAATAGTGTCACCATCATTAATGGCTAGAATTGAATCTTCATTACGGCAGATGCTGCCTATGGCCCGACCTTTTCTCCACACCCGTCTTTGCAGGCATGGTGGTGCCCTCGACAAGTACCTGTGACACTGCATTGTGTCTCCCATTGTCCCCAGAGACACAGAGACACAGTGGCCCACAGGGGGGACCTGCTCATTGACCTAGCCTTCCTTCACCTCCCCCCATACCGTCACTGTGTCACCATGGCTTCCTGGGGTGACCCTCATGCAGCTGAGCGCCAGGCTCAGGAGCAGCTTTGGGGAGACCCAAACTAAGACATCACAGGCACACAAAGGTGCGGACTTCCCCGGGATCCTCCCTGCAGCCCTGCTGCAGGCTGTGCCCTGGGGACAGCTGTAAGCATGCTCTGGGGACCCGCGTAACCAGGGCTGTAGAAATGCAGGCTCCCAGGCTCCCTGCAGACTTCCTGATGGGAATCTGCATTTCAACCTCATCCCCACACCGTGAGCAAGATGTAATCCCCAGATTTACGGGGTGTTGGCTTCTCTTGTGGGTGCAGGCAGCCAACCACCTCCGTGGGTCCAAAAGAGGCCAGGTAGACAAGACTAGGCCAGGTCTTAGCCTTGTGCCCTCTGTGGCTCCTCTGCCCCCTGCAGCCGGCCACCGTCCTCCCCTGTCCTTGCAGGGAACTGTTAAGTGATCCCAGATCACGCACCAGGGCTCAGTACCCAGGGCAGTGCCATCAGGGCTCAATCAGACCCATTGGCAGTGGAAGCAGGCCTGTCCCTGGTGCTTTACAGACAGGATATAAAAATTCCCAATTTTATAACCCAGCAGTTAAAAACTATTTGTAAAAGTTGCTAAGGTTCAAATCAAAAGTGCCCTCCCTGGAGGACTATTAGTTATTCCGAGGTCCTCAGAGTCTTTCCCTTTCTTTCTTTTCTCCCTTGTCCGCCCTGAGATGTGGCCCTAATTCACGTCCGCCACTCAGACATCTAGAGCTTTCCATCCCCTTTGACAAACACAAGCCAAAGTGCTTAAGGACATCTGTTTATTTTATTTCTTTAATGAGAAAACCTGCCCAGTTCTCTGGGCTCAGCTGTGTTTATTTACATTTTCTTGGTCATGTGAGTGGGGCACCTTGAAAGCTGAAAGGCCTGGCAGGGGCCTTGCAGCAGCCCCCAGCTCTACAACACACAGAGACCCCTGCCCAAGCAAAACAGAGTCCTTGGAACTCTATAAAGTAGATTCTCAAAATAAATACTGCCTAATTCACTCGGCAGAGGTGGATTAAGTCAAGATGAATACAATTTGGAAAGGATTTTCTGAGGAAGTCGGAGATTTCTTTCCCCCACTGGGGGTTAAACCTTGCATTGAAATCTTTTCTCCTCCTCAGCTCTCTTTTCAGCTAAATGAAAGGTATTCGGTCCTCCTGGCTAATAAAGAGGGCCTGCCAGGGGCTCCCTGCTCGATTATTTTCTTTGCCGAGTGGGAGGAGAAGGAAGCCTTCCTGTCACTTCGCCCCATCATGAATGGAGTCAGGGCGAGCCGACAGACATCTGTGCTCCTCATCTTGGGGGTGGATGAGGAAGAAGCTGGAAATGCTTTGAAAGGTGTGGCGCGGAGGTGAATGACATAGTCGCAGGGTTAGGGGGTGGTGCCCTTTGCTGACTTAATCCCCCATAATAGTGCACCCTACACCAGGGGCCCAGTGCCAGGGCCTCTGCTTGTGTGTGTTAGAGCATTAAAGGATTATTTCCAACAGAAGACATGTTTTAGAGATAGTTTGAGGTCGCTCATTAGCAGAGACGTCCTTTGAAGCCCTTGCCCTCCCGCCTCCCCAGTCCAGGCCACTTCCTCCTAGCAGCGCCCTGTCCCAGTTTAGGGCTTTAGGCCTGGTTAAGGCTCTGGAGTCTGCCTGATTTTCCACCCACAAGTTTAACAAATGCCGCCTGCTTCCCCAGATTTCTTCTACCAACACCCCCCTTCTCACCCCACCTCCCAGGGAGGACGGAGGCCATCTGAGAGAGAGCGAGCAGAGGGACTTAAACCTCCCATGCAAGACCCACAACAAATGGTCGAGCAGGTTTTGTCTTCTATAAATACAGGGCTGGTGACTCACAGTGTTGCCCAATGACAAATACTCCAGGCACCCAGGCACCAAAATAATGGGACTCATTTTTCATAGCACTTAACTAGCAGGTTGAGAAGAAGCTGTCTCCCCTTAGCGCCCGCCTGTATTTCTCACGCTACTCATTTCCCAACAATGGGTTTTTTCAGTCGTCTAAAGATTGCCAGGACTCTGTGAGCTTTTGGTGACCAGGCATCACCCGCTGGATGGCAGGAAGGTGTCAGTGCCATTATGTTTGGGGTTGACTTTGATGGGAGTGGGAGATGTCCTCTCACCATGTCCAATTCCCATTCTTCCTCTGTGAGTCGTGAACTTTCTTTCCGGCTCTTCTGGTGGCTGAGGGGGAGTCTGGGGCAAGACTTGACAGAGCCAGATTCGAATTTGAAGTATCCAGTCTAAGCATCTCTTTGGAAGCATCCATCAGTGGATGAAAAGGGAAGAGGAGACTGCGGTGTGATGGGATAGTACTCGGTCAAGAAAAGGCAAGGAGTTCTGATCCTGCTATGTGAAGGGACCTCCAAAATGAGTGAAAGGAACCGATACAAGAGGCCACCTGTTATAGGGTTTCATAAAACATCCAAAAGAGGTAGATGCATAGAGAGAGAATGGAGGTCGGCAGTTACCAGGGGCAAGGGCAGTGGGAGACGGAGCACAAGTGCTCCGTGGGGCCCCGGCTTCCTCCTGGGGTGATGAAATGGGTTGGAACTACACAGAGGTGGCCTTTACACAACACTGTGTGCCAACACCACTGAATTAGACATCTTTTTGCACTAGAGATTAAACCCAGTGCCTTCACACTTGAGCTACACTCAGGCCTGGGTAGGCAGGCAGGCCTGGAAATCATATTCGGTTCCCCACAGTCCTGTGGGACTCACAGGAGCACAGGCCTCCTGAAAACAGCAAAAGCTGAACCTTTTCAGCTGCAACTGCTGAACTTGCGTTGCTTTGGTTTTCATTTGGTGCCGCCTTCATCTGGCCCCTGGTGTCAGGATGCTACTGGGCTCATCAAAGGAGGTGGGACAGGTCCTTTGTGTTTTCTGTGAAAGATTGTGGAGATGTGGTTCTGATCTGAAAGGAACCTTCTGGGCCTGGGGGGATGGTAATTTATGAATTGCATTTCTGTAATAGTGGTAGTGATCGCATCTTGGGTGGGTTTTGGTAGTTGGTGGTTTTGGAGGAATTGGTCTGGTTCATTCACTGTCAAATTTATGTGCACAGAGCTAGAAGTGAACTATGTAGTCCTCACCTTCCCAATGACATGGTTTGGAGGGTGTAACCCATACACAGAAACCTGCAATGGGGGGGACCAAAAACAACAAATCCAGCCGAGCATGGTGGTGCACACCTGTAACCCCAGCACCCTGGGAGCCTCAAGTAGGAGAATCACAAGCCCAGCCCAGGCAACTTAGTGAGACCTTGTCTCAAAAAATTATGAAAGACCTGCAGGTGTAGATAGGAGTGAGACCCTGGGTCCAACCCCAGCCTCAGCCCAACCCCGGTTCCCACGGTGCCACACGGTGCACTGCGGGCAGGGGCCCTGCAGGCCGTGCTTGGCTCCTTCACATCTTCTCCTCACTGCTTTTCTAAATCGGTGGCCAGAATTTAAAACCAGAAGATGCCACAGAAACATTCAGATGTGTGCCCTGCAGCCACAGGGACTCAGCCAGAGGACATGGAGTAAACCAGGCACAGCACGGCAGTCCCGAGGGTCTAACGTCCGGCATGGGCTGTGGACCTGGGGGCTGGGACAGTGGGCGCCAGAGGCTGGGGTACAGGGAGAGGTGGGGGGGGGTAGAGCTCCCACAAGAGGATCGTGTTCTGCTGTTCTGCCCCACATCCCCTCCAGCAAGGCAGCGTGTGTCCAGAACGGTGAGAAGAGGGGTTTTGAGCAGTCTCCCCACAAAGGAAAGATGGTTACAGGGGAGTCCATCACTGCGTCACATATCCACTGTACCCCCACGTAAACATGCCAGTCGCAAAAATAAAGAGAACAACTCAGATTTCTGGGTTCTCTTGGAAATTGAAGAGTGCGGCCTATGGAACCTACAGGGCCAAAGGCGCGACTCGGCCGGAGCTGCCTCCTTCAGGCTGGGCAGGTGCCCCCAGTTTGCTGCAGTCCCGGACTCCCTGTCGCCTCTCACCGCTACCCCACTTTCACTGCTTCTTCCTCAAAGAAGAGGGAAAGGGCAAGTGACATGGTTCTTGTGTCAGGAGCTGGAAAATTGAAGACCTCTAGGCCATGTGGCCCAAGCAGGTGACACCTTAGTCCCTGTAAAAACACAGAAGGGACCACAGACATTCACTTGGCCAGTGGCAGGAGGGTGGAAGGGCTGCGTGGTCTGCTCCAGTGCAGTGTAGGTGCTCAGAAACAGGAAGAGCCAAGCGCGATCTTCCAGCCCACCAGGGGCAGCCGCCTTGGTCATGGCCCTGTAACATCTGGCCCCTGTCACCTCTGTCCCCTCATCTCCCAACATCCCCTCCCCCTTGTGCTACCCCACCAGCCCAGCCTCCTCCGTGGTCCTCAAAGCTGCCAGGCACACTACCCTCCCGCAGGGCCTTTGCACACTCAAGTCCCTTATCCAACACCTTGTTCCCCCAGATGCTTCAGTGGTCCCTTCCTGTCCCACAGATCTGTTCCAGTGCCATCTTCTCCCCCAGGACCTCCGCAAAGCCCCCTCCACACCCAGCCTTGCTTTATTCTCGTGTCCCCTGCTGCCGGGACACACAGCAGCACAGGATGTGCATCACCAGATTCCGGGGTGTGCCACTTTCCTGGTGGGCTACAGAAAGGGAACCCCTGGCGTTGTGCAGTCCTCACCCTGGGCAGCTGTATACAGCAGCCCTGCCATCAATCATACTAAACATTACCCTTCATTCACTTCCAGCCCTTCCATTCAAGGCTGCATCCTGGTGCCTGCAGTCGAGGCTGCGGGTTAGAAGACACTGGGTAGATATTAGTGGGATGAAGGGGTCCATGGTGGATTTGTGACTCCCCTTTTGTCAGGCCCTGCCTTGATGACTCAGCTGTGGGGTGAGGGAAGGGGACCTGGGTGTCCTGATGGGCCCCTGCGAGGAGCACTTTGCCCTGAGGGCTGGGAGTCTCACTCCTTCCCAGCCCACTCCACGGAGGACGCACATCCGGGTGACAGCGTGTAGCTGTGCTCCAAATGCTGCCACCTCAGGGGAAGTGGACTTCGCTCGGGGGAAATGGACAGCCAGAAGGCTACTGGCTGTCTTCCCCCGAGTCCTGTGGGTTCCCTGGTGTGGGGTGACAGGACACTTCCTGTTCCAGAGCTTCGTGGCACTCTGTGACTCGCTACGCCAGGCTGGTGCTGACTCCTCCCGGGCAGCACTGCTTCCCCGATCCTCCAGGCAAAGAAACCCTTGAGCTGGGCGACCGGGCCACTCCAGGCAGCCAGAGTCCCATCCTCGGGCTTGGTGGCACTGGGAGAAAGAAAGATTGGAGCAGAGTGCTGCAGAGATGGGTCCCGGTCCTGATCCTTCATGGGCTGGGGCTGGGGATTTGCCAGGCTTCTGGGCCTCACCTGTAAAATAGGTATAATGATAGCAATATGCACTGCTGTGAAGGCAGCCTGGAGGATCTACTTCGGATATCAATCAGACCTTCTGGAAACTTCTCTGATTTCCAACATGCTCAGGATCACATTCAAACTCTTCCCCAGAGAGTTCCATAGGTTATCTAATGCTCCTGCCTGGCTCCCTCCTACCTTCCCTTATGCTTTTCAAACATAGTTGGCTTTCTCCTGCCTCAGGGCCTTTGCACTGGCTGCCCTTTCTCCTAGTCAGCCTATGGCTAGCTCCTCTGTTGTATTCAGGTCTGCCTCACTCACAGATCACCTCCTCAAGGGCTTCCACAACCAACCCATTGCCAGGGGCCCTCTCCAAAACACATATGCACAGACACATTAATCCATTTTACTCTTTGTCTCTCCCATCTCACAGCATCATGTTCTGTTTTCTTCAGCGCATTTGCCGCTGTCTGACATGAACTGTGCCTTTTCCTTTCACAGCACTCCTGCACTGTTAGACCGTAAGCCCCGGACTTCAGTGCCTGGGAGGAAGGTCATAGTATGCATAGAGGTGCAGAGTGCAGGTCAGAACGCTGCATCCTCCCAAAGGCCAAATCTGGCTCCCGCTTGTCTTTGTAAATCACGTTTTATTGTAACACAGCCACACCTACCTGTGTATGTGGCGCACATTGCTGCTTTTGCATTATAACAGCAGAGTTAACGAATTACAGTAGAGGCCACAGAGCCTAAAATGTTTGCCTTCTACCCCTTTATTAAAAAAAAAAAAAGCCAGGGATTTAGCTCAGCAGCATAAGTGCCTACTTGGCAAGCATGAGATAGTGAGTTCCATATCCAGTACCGAAAAAACAAAAATCACCCCCTTCTTGTCTACAGCTTGAGCTCTGGAGCCCTGGAGCCATGACTCAGGTTCAAAACCAGCTCCACTTCCTACTTCAAACAAGTCATGTGGCCTCCCTGTGCCTCAGTTTCCACCCACGTAACGGGTGTGGTAGCATCAGTACCCGCCTCCGAGGGTACTGGGGAGGGAGTGCAGGAGTCAGTGCACGGCAGGTGCTGACAGTGCCTGCTGCTAGAAAGCAGCCTTGGCCCAGGTGTCACAGTGCGACAGCAGAGCAATCAGGAGACAGGGCTGGAGTGCCAGTCAGTGCAGGGGCACCTACTCGGTCACATCCATTTTAAGCGCTTTTATAAACATAGTCTCCTAGGTCACCAGTGCCTGTTGGCCCTGGGGGTGCCTCATATTAGGGTGACCATCTCATCCATTCTTGTCTAGCACTTTCCCAGCACCGTGAGCACTGCAGGTCCCCCAAGCCGGAATCGCCTCAGTCCTGGAGAGCTAGAGCAGCCGCTCCCTAGGTTAGCTACGCCACGTCTACAGCTCCATTTCTCTACTTATTTGTGGCTTTGCCTTGAAACCTAGCAAAATACTCTAAAAGCCACACGACATCTCCAGCTGAAAGAACACTCTTCAGGGGATAGAAGGGGCTGAGTAGTTGTGTGAAACACTGAAAGAGATGCAGGTGAAGACATCTTTGTTATCTTCAACTTGGCTGTGATTTCATCATCCGTCATCAGTTTGTCTCGTGATTCAACAAGACTGACGGAATTTTTCCTGCAGTCTTTCGGCTAAGTTCTTGTTAGTACACATAGATCCATTTGCTGAGCTCCGAGGTTCTTTTCTATTTCTGTGTTCTCCCTAACTGCCAAAGGAGACAAGTGGGTTTTTTTTTAACTTTTCTGTTTAAACATGTGAATTATCTATTTTTTTCTTTATGACCATCATTTTCTTGTCTTCCTCTAAAAAAGTTTTTTTTTTTTTTCAACAAGCTGATCTATTTTCCAGGAGTTTCCAAGTAATTAAACCCAATTAGAACCATTAAATTTTTTCTTTTAATGACAACTTTATTATTAAAGGCTAACCACAAGGAGGAGATTTAGCTGGCAAAGCCCTGCATTGTGTGTTAATCCGTCCCTAACCTCTGGCTGACACTTCTAAGAGATAAACCCTACAGAATAGGGAAGCCGGTTTAATGAATAGCTTCAATTAATACTTTTCTTCCTTGTGGCAGAGTAATTATTTGTTCAGCTTGTAAACAGCTACTTGGCAGTGATTAAAGGCTCCTTTGGCTTGGATGGCTGATGCTTTGATTGGTTTAGTGTGTTTGTGTGTTTCTTTCTTTGGGGCAGGAGGAGGTCCTCCGTTCCAGAATAGGTGCAGAAGCCATTGTCCCAAAGGCAGGACATCAGGGTAACTGACACAGAAGAAAAGCAAGAGTTGAGCACAGGCAGCAGGCTGCCTGTGTGTGCCAGCCAGCTCCAGACGGGCAGGTCCATGTGTGCAGAGAAAGTTTGCAAGCCTGGGCAGGGCCACCAGATGCACACCTGCTCCGAGGCAGCCTGGGTGCTGACGGGAGAGGAAAGGGCCCAGGATCACAATGCACCAAACTGGACGCCTCCCTTACCTGCCTTTCACGTGGCCTCTGAGGAGGGGACCAAGTGCAAGTGATGAATATGCTCAGAGAGGCCCTGGAGCAGGGATTCTGTGAATACCAATGACTACCCAGCCCACAGTGCTTGATAGGATCTAGCCATCCTCTTAAAGTCCCATCAAAGCGATGGTGCCCACCTGGAATTCCAGCACTTGGGAGGCTGAGGCAGGACGATCACCATGAGTTTCAGGGCAGTGTGGGTTCCATAGTAAGTTCAAGATCAGCCTCAACTAAATAGTGAGACTCTATCTAAACAAATTTTAAAAATAAGAAACAAAAGCACTGTTTTTAGGACCACTTCTAGCTGTGGGTACTCACATTGGACTGACAGACAGCAAACACCGCAAGGCTGAGTGGCCTGTCCAAGTCCACCTTCTAGCAGTAATCTGGAGCCCTATTTCACAGCCAGGTGCTGCCTGCAGGCCTGGCATTTAACTACTGGGTCATACTTCTCCTTGAGACAGGAAAGCGGCACCTCCCTCTTGGCTAGTTAGGAGCTTCACATATTTAGCTTTACTTTTTGTAACTTAGCTCATATTTTAATTAGAAAGCTCTTTTCATTTAAAAGATTGGCTGCTCTATCATTCCACAGTTAGGCTCCTAACACTGAGGACCACACTCTTTTATTTTAAGATCGTTTATACCAGTGGCTCTCAGCTGGGGATGATACTGCTCCTTGGGGCCCATCTGGCAAAGTCTGGAGACACTGGTGACTGTCGTGGCTGGGTTGCAGGGCTGCTGGCATCTAGGGGTGCAGGCAAACACCCAATAGTGCACAAGTAAACCCCAGAGCATGGAGTTGCCCGGCTCAAGATGTCAACAAAGCCAATGCCGAAACAGCCTGATTTGCGGGGTGCTCACGTTTTCCACTTTGTAAATAAGCCACATAACATGAGTGCATCCATCCATCCATCCTCTTTTTTAAAAAACAGGTCCAAAAAAAAAAAAAAAGGCCCAAAAACTTCATTTAAAAAAAAAAAGTAAGTAAAGCACTGAATCAAACCAGCAGAAAGTGTCAGAGCAGTCACTCTGTCATCAGGCAGCCTGTGTGTGGACAGCAGTGGTCCCGGGGAAGAGGTGCAGAGAACAGCAGAGGGCTGAGTCCGCGCCTCCCGTGACAGCCTTCAGGCACCAGGAGGAAGGGCTGGGTGGGGCTTCCAGTCCACGCCCTGCAAGGACTGACCACCCAGTAACTCGGGCTAGAACGAAAGCCAAGTCTCCCAGAAACCACAGAATCAATCATTGCCCAGAGACCCAGGCCCATTCCCAGGGAGCAGGTTTTGTTGTGACCATTATTGGCTAACATTAATGGATCTACAAAGGCCTTGAAGTTGGCTACCAAAGTCAGTCTTCCCACAGCATGCCTCCCTGTAACTCTTGCAGTGACACCCCAAAGAGCCATGGGGAACTCGCTCAGAAACAGAAAGGGGCTCCTTGAGCCCTGGGACGCCCACAGGGCACAGCCCCGCCCCCCACTCCTGTCTCTCTGGTCCCACTCAGCCCTTCCAACCTGTGAGGGGGCCAAGCAGCTGAGAGGAGAAGGATTTACCAGCCACCTCGGCTTTTCCACATCAGGTCCAGGAAATTAAAGGCACAAATGCTCAGAGGCAATAAGGAGAGACCTTTCCAGCCCACAGGTCCTGCCTCCATCCTTCTAAACCCAGAAGCTAGTAGATCAATGAGCCTTCACCCAAGAGAAGACCAGGTGGGGCTGAGCCCCAAGTGACAGCTGCCTGTCCTGTCACTCGTGCTGGGAAGTGTAATTTCATCGTAAACAAATCATTTCTTTCTTTAAAAAGACATCAACTATTTTAAATAAGGCATTTCCCTCCTCTCCCTCAAGAAAAGAGACTATAATTGGCTTTAAGCTTTTTTTCCTGATAAAGAATTTTATTTGATGTTATAGCTCCTGCGAAGACATATTCAGGGAGGAGAATGGTAAAGATTTTGGCTTCCTGGGTGAGGCAGTTGTGGGCTTGAATCTCAACTCAGCCACTTATTAGCAAAATGACCTTAGAGAAGTCACCTGGTCACTTCGAGCCTCGAGTTACCTTCAGAGAGGGAAAATCTGTCTTGAGGAGGAAATGTGTTATGTATACAACTTCACACATCATTTATTCATCTTTTAAAAACAGAGTATCTGCCAGGGATATAGCTCAGTGGCACAGCACCTGCCTGGCAAGCACAAGGTCCTGAGTTCAATTCCTGGTACAAAATAAATAAGTAAAAACAGAGCGTCTGGCTACATTTCAGGCATGAGGGACATAGCACTAGCTCTCGTGGGGTTTGCCTCCTACTTGAGAGAGAAGGACCAATAATCATAAATAAATGAAGTCATTGTAAATAATGATAAACACTATTAAAAACTATAACAGAAAATGGGATGTAGAGTAAGTGCAGAGTTGGCATCTTAGGTTATTATAGACAGAATGGTCCAAGAAGTCCTTTCTGGCACTAGGAAAAGGACCTGAATGCAGTCAAGAAAACTGTGATGGAGAAGTCACAAACAGGGGGCTTCAGGCAGAGGGAGACGCAAGTGCAAAGGCCCTGTGGCAGGGGCAACTTTGACATGTTGAAAGGGTAAAAAGGCTGGTCAAGTGGACAGTAGGTTTGAAAGGGAAAAAGTATACAAGAGAAATTGTTCCTTTTAAAACTTTATTCTTTCGAAACTGCCTAGCTCTGTAACTGCTTCGTGACTTTCTAATTATTCTCTTGACCCCTGCAATCATGAGAATATAACCAAACATACAGGATGCCTGATTGTACCATTGTACCAAGCTTCGTAAACTGCCGATCATTAATCCACCCTTGTAACTGGTGATCTCACCTTGCTAGCTAATCAAAAAAACAGCCAAGCTGTTCTGTCTCGCCTTTGTACCTTCTGCTTGTGCATCATTTAAAAACCCTAGACCACCAGAGATCGGGGCCTGATATTCTGGGATTGACCCTGATCAGTTCCTGTCGACATAAATAAATCTGCCTCCAAATCCTGGGTGTCCTTTCGGTGTTTCTGCATGTCGTGGCAGGTGGTGGCCAGAGTACATAGGCCACCACAGGCTGCTGGCTTTCCTCAGGGGCTGGCAGAAAACACCGGATGTCACATGAGCAGGGTCCCCTGGTTATTGTTTTAAAACGTGTACTCTGGGCCCTGTGTGGATGAGAGACTGCGCAGACAGGGAGAGCTGACTCTCCATGGCCCAACACGAGACCTGCTCGGCTCCTTGCTCATTGTCTCTCAGTTAGGGACAAAGCAAAGCCCTTTAGCACTGAGGTTGGTGCCCTAAGCAGGAGGCCCAGCCCACAGCAGGCGCTGAACAGTGCGGGTCATCGTTCAAGTGAGCCTTCTCCAACCCTTTGCTCCCTGGAAAACCTGTGCAAAATCAGGGGACCGGGATAAGAACAAGGTAAAGCACGGGGCGGGCAGCAGAGCTGTGACTGCGGTCCCATGTGCCCTGTGTCCTGCAGGAGAAGAAAGTGCCACCATTGGGACCAAACTGGACGACTGAGCATCGGGAGCTGAGTCACTGCCTTAGCTGCCAGGTTTTCCTGAAACAGATTTCAACTTTACCACATCTCTACCCCCTTCTTAACATAGCCACCCTGCAGCACCCCTTTTACTGTCCCGAAATAGAAATCCCAAGTAATTAAGCCTCCTGGCTCACTATTTTTAAAAAATGAATGTAATATCCTAACTGAACCATAAAGGAAAGAAGAAAATTTATTTTTCAAACAAATATGTGTTTTAACATGTGAAATCAGGCGTGACCACAAATAGGAGACGTGATGAAGAAATCTGTTACTTGTACAGGTTGAAGACTCCTAATCCAAGATCCAAGATCCATCCAAAATTCAACATGCAGAGCACCGAGCTAACACAAGTGGAAAATTCCACACCTGATCTTGTGTGATGGTCACAGTCAAAACACAGGCACCCTGAAAATATGATTCAAAATGACCGTCAGGCTGTGGGCAGAAGATATACAAAGCATAAATGAATTTTGTGCTTAGGCTGAGGTCCGGTCGCTAAGATATCTCACTATGTATCGGAAAACCTTCCAAAATATGAAGAAATGAAAAATGTAAAGCACTTCTGGTCCCAAGCATGTTTGATAATTTATGTACTGTCACTTATGGGAAGGAAGATGACCGGGAGGCTTTTCTGGTGACCCAGAGGCTTTTTAGAGTTGGGGTAGCAACTACGGAGTAGGAGCAAAGCAGGCAAAACTGTTTTGCATTTATTAACATCAGGCTGTTAGATCCTTGGCCCTGATTGTTAGAATAGGGTTTTCACTTGTGCATCCAGCAGGAGATGTGGCCATCACGTAGCATGGTCCGTTTGGCTTAGGTCAGCTTCACAGGGTACATCATAGGACATTAATATCCAGGGTAACCCCAAGTTACCACCTCCTCTCCCAGTGATGAGACAGCTGAACTGCCCACCCGTGTTTCTAAACCATACTCTGGGAGGAGGAGAACCTCTTTCTGCTGAGAGCTTCCACTCCAGGCCTAATCCATAAGATGGTGCACCCAGAGCACCATTCAGGAATGCCGTCACCGCAGGCAGATGGCCCCAAATACATCCACATCCTGGCCCCCCGAACTTGTGAGTTAGCTTCTGTGGCAAAAGGGACTTTGCAGATGTGTCCATATAAGAAGGAGCCATTTGTGGACATGGTGGCACATGCCTGTAATCCCCACACTAAAAAGGCTGAGGCAGGAGGATCACTGTGAGCTCAAGGCCAGCCAAGCTACCCAGTGAGATCTCAAAACAAAAGGATCCAGGCGTAAGAATGGATTAGCAGCTGATAACAGAGACCAGCAATTGGAGGAGGGATGCAAGGAAGAAGCCACAAACTAAGAAATGCAGACAGCATCTAGAAGCTGGAAAAGGCAGGGCAGACAGCTTCTCCTCCAGTTTCCAGAAGACACACATCCCTCCCACGCCTTGATCTTATTTGAGACAGGGTCTCACTATGCAATGCAGGCTGGCCTCAAACTTCCAATCCCCCTGCATCAGCTTCCTAACTGCTGGGATGCCAAGCATCTGTTGCTGCAGCACCTGGCTACAGACTTTAATTTTAAACTTGCTCTTTAGAGCTGCAAAGGAGAGCATTTGCACTGCGTGAGGTCACTGAGTCTCGTAGGAGACGAGTATGTGTGGTTATCGTCACGTTGCCTTCCGTCTGTGGGGGCCGTAACAGCTTTCCACCTGTGTCATGGTAACACGTCTAACTAAAATATACTTAAAGTTTTTAAAAAGTGAGAATAGACAAGTTAAAGAAAAATACAGACTAAATACCACAGTAGTTATGTAGTTTGTTAGAATCAGCAGAGATGCTACAAGAATGTAGCATCCACGATTTGCAAAATATCAGATTAAACTATGCGTGGAAGTCATTTCCTGTTGGGAGATTCTGAACCCTGCTAGTCTTGCTGATAATACTGGGTGTTTTATGAGAGATCTCACAGGCATTATCCACAGGAGCCCCAGAAGGGTCTCCCTGCTTCTAGTCCAATAAGGCAGCTGACACCAAAGGGAGGGGAAAGGTGGCATCCTTGAGGGCTGGCAATCCCAGAATCTGAACCCAGGTCCTCGGGGTCCCTGGTTAATGCTCTTAATCATTCTGCCTCATAGAGGTGCTTGTCCGTGTCCATCCACTGTGGTGGAGGCAATTTGTGGCTGTCGTTAGGAAGAGGCCACTTTCCCCAGTAGGTGGTGCTTGTGTAAAAGGAGATCATGGCCCCAAGCTCAGATGACTCGGACTGTTCAGTAGCTGTGACTCACGTCACCCTGAGTACAGTAAGAGTGGCACTGGAAGAGAAGGCACGCTGTGTCTCCAAAGTGCTTCCTACCACACCTGGGACCTAGTGAGGCATGGGGAGGCCCAGGAGCATCCCCACTGGGCAAGGCCTCAGCCAGAAACACCCGCTCCATTCTGCATCGACACATTCTGCTTGCATGCAGGTGGCATGCAAGTTCAAGAATCTTTTGATTGTGTGACAGGAATTCAGCGCACATTAGTTTAAACCAAAAAGGAAATGTATTTGCTTACATAATCAAAGTGTCCAGAAGTAGACTTGGGTCACAAAGGGATGCAGATTCCCAGCTACTTTCATGTGAATCTAGAGGCTTTCCCTATGTGGTGACGGAGTGGGTGGCCAGCATCCTCAGGTTACACCCTGCCAGCTCAGCCACCCCACGGGAGAGTCCCCACAGTCAGAGCCCGGGTCCTACCGGTTCCCATTGGTGCAGTTAGGCCACATGGTCATCCCTGGGCCAATTGCTGTGATTCTGGCCAGGCCTTCATTATGAGATCACCCTCGAAGGCCAGTAAGCAGTGTTGTTTTTACTAAAAATTATTAACTGCTAGTTTACAGATATGGAAGCTCATTTCCAAAGAGATTAGGTTCTCCCACAATGTCATGTCACCTCCTTTGGTAACCAGATGGTGACTTTTAAAAGTGTCTAATAAAGACGGTGTGTTGGGGGTCCCCAAGACCACCCTCAGATTCAGTGATTTACCAGAAGAACTTGCAAGTCTGTGGAAAGCTGCTGTAGTCACAGTGATAGTTTATTACAGTAAAAGGATGCAAATCAAAAATCAGCAAAGGAAAAAAGCGTGTAGAGTGAGGCCCAGAGAGAGCTGGCTCACCTTCCCAGCACTGTACCCCTGCTCCACCTGCTTCCCCCAAAAGCAGTGTGTGACAACATGCGCCAACCATCTCCAGAGAAGCCCACCTGGGCCTCGGTTGTTCAGGGTCCCACTGGGACAAAGGGACACAGCATGCGCACTGCGTGACTGACCTCAGCTACAGAGACCCCAACCCCAGAGCAACAACAGGCATTCACCATGAACCATGGCTGTCTGGCCACGAAATTGCATGGCCCAAGCTCCAAGCTTGTCCACAGGTGTTTCTTAGGAAGGTGCAAGTCATGAGCTCCTCAGGGCTGCAGAGATGGTTCTTTCCTACACAGTCAGTTTAAATCTTCATGGAGAAAAGCCCAAATGAAATCAACTCAACACTCAGCTGAATCAGCGACCACTGTATACTGCGCCATAGACGTCCAGTGTGTTTGGATATTCCAGGAGACATGACATGTTCTTCCTATGCAGACACAAAGCACAGAGCTGAGGCTAACGGACACTCCCTCAGGCCAGAGTGACCCTCAGGGGCGTCGTAGCACAACCAGGGGATCATGGAGTCTGGAGTCACATCTGATGGTCCTGGGTTCAATCTCCAGTACACAGTCCATCAGTCAATTTTATATCATGACCAGCACACATGCACACAGACATACACACCCCTAACTAGAATAGCAGCTCACCGTCACTGTGTGTGATGGACTCCAACATTCTGCCGTCTCTTCTATTCACTGTCAAACTTTTCCTGCAGAGGAATAATAAATACCATAGGCTTCAAACCGTATGCTGACTTCTCAGTTCTGTCCCTGCAAGGTGAGAACAGCCATAACCATGGGCTGAAGTGAACACACAGGCATTGCTATGTTCCAATAAAACTGCTGACAAACACAGGCAGCAGCCATCATTCGTTGCCCCATGGGCTCTGTGGTATTTTTTCCAGCTTTGTTTTGTTCTGTTTTGTTTTTGGTCAGTGCTGATCATGAAAGTTTCACTAAAAGTATTATATATAACTTGCCCTTTAAGAGAGCTATTGAATCATCCTAACAACCCTATCTAATAAGTAAGCCCATTTACAGATGAGAAACAGTCACAAAGGATAAATAACTTGTATGAGGTCACCTTCCAGTGAGGCCATCCTTTTAACCTCAATTCAAAGCATCAATAAAACAGGCCATTATTATTATTATTATCATTATTATTAATTATTATCATTATCATTATTCAGCCAGGACCATGAAAGGACCCAAAAGATCCCAGCTGTGTAAGTCAGTGCCAGTTTGAAATCAGAGCACGGCTTCCTTTTGCCCAAAGGATTTCGATGCTGATTAATGTGAAAATCTCCCTTCTTTGGATTGAGCACATTCTAGAGGCTAATACTGGAAGAGTGCCATGTGCCTAAAACGGAAAATTCAGAAACATAAGAAAGGAAATTCCTCAGTGGACAAATAGAACTCCGATTCATGAACACAACCTTTGGTAAAAACTTCAGCTCATCATTTTGAAAACAGTGGCCTCCCAATAAATAGGGCCCAGAAAGTGGGCTGATGTGGCTTACACGAGAGGACCTGTAAGTTTGAGGACGACGGGGGTGTTTGATGGGAAACAACAGTTATAGCTGCCTTAAACCTGAATCGCTTCAGCTTTCAAATTCCGAAACTTCTGCAAATCCCCACGCAGCTTTCTTCACCCACTCACGTTTGCTTTGCATCAGATTGATTTTGTTTTGGGAAAGACTTTGGGTTTTTTTAAACGTTCCTACTTTTTCCCCTCCGTCCAAGAAATACAACCACACATCCCAAGATAACTCAGTGGTCCACCAGGCTGATCTCCAAGCAGGCCATAGGAGAAGACCCGGCCGCCCTCCTCTGATTGAGAGAATTTCGTCAAGAATGCACGCTGATCAGCTAACAGCCTCCCTCACTCCATCCACAGCCAGAGACAGCATCCACCCTGCCAGGGGGGTTCCTGGCTCACGGCGGCCTCCCCAGCTCCTCACCAGATGTGTACACAGCCCGCCGCATCAAAGCCGAACCCTGCTAATGCGCAGAGAATTAAGCTACGCTGGAAAAATCCACAGTGCCTTGTGTGGAGTGTATCTTCTCTAGGAGAGAACCACCCACAAGTCCCCTAGGCGAACAAGATGGCATTCTATCCACCCTGGCACCCCAGCCCCCGGCTCAGGCCTTCCAAGGACAAGTGACAGTCAAAGCCTGTTTGGGGAAAACGCCCTTCCTCAGTTCCCCATTCTGGTTCAAACTGGTCTTTCTTTTTTAAGTGATTCACTTAGGCTGTTGCTTGTTTGGGAAATTAACCACTGATTTTTTTTTTTTTTTTTTTTTTTTTTTAGTCTAAAGACTATGTAATGATTAAGAAAGTGGTTTTCTGTGCCTGGCACCCTACAGCCTTTGGACCACTGTATTTTCTTTTCTGGGTTAACTGAAAGGATTTCATCATTTTGAGTGCGAGGAAGTGGACAGGGGTGTTGACAATGGCCATCCACGTGGAGAGCACTACCTACCCAGCGGGCGCGGTGCAGACCCTCCCTGCCTGGCAGGTGCAGCAGGAATCAGAGCAGATTTGAAGGGCTCAGAGGTGTTTGGTTAGCGGGAGAACGTGGTATGACTGCACCCGTATTTTAGGCTTTACTGTGACTGGGTCAGACAGAAAGGGCCTCTCCCCACCGTGCCGGGTCACCGAAACCCAAGGAGCAGGGTGAGGTGTTGATGAAGAATGTTTGGGGTGTATTCGGCAGGCAGCCTGAGACAAAACCAAAGGCTTTCATCTGGCCCTCGCTCCGGAGCCCTCTCCCATTCTCCAATACTGAGCTCCCACCACTGTTTCCTTTTTTTTGTTTTCTGTCTTTGCAAGGTCATTTTGTACTGGGATAAAGTGGTCTGGTCCTGGGCATCTGTGTCTCCCCTGACTCCTGGAACCACTGTGCTTTTCGAGGTCATTCCAGACCCATCTACCCCCTGTGCAACTAGTTTGTATTAACCCCAACCTAGCTTCAAACAACCTAGCAGGCAACAGACAAGCAGATTTTCCAAAAACATGACACACAGGGATGAATCAAAACAGTAGATGGGTGTCACAGAGTCACCAGAAATGGGGGGGGGGGCTCTGTAATTTTTTAACTTTTAATTACACAATAAATAGCTAAATCTCCTTTACAAATTTTTAAAGAATATTCCGGATAACACCAAAGTTCACTAAGCATTATTTTTAATTCCTGCTCCCTCCTCTCTGCCTTCAGAAATAACTGCTATTCTGGCTCTGGGAACGTCCTTTCAGATATTAATAAATATGAAGGTGCCCACGAGCAATTCATAGTAATGCTTTATGAATTCCTAATAAGTGGTAATAGCATGCAGTATGTAATACATAATTAGGCTTTTTTCTTTGACAATGTATTTGTTGATGTGCTCGAGTTACCCCATGGAGACCTAGGTCATTTCTTCCCATTGAAATGTAGTTTTCATCCAGTAGACTTCATTGTATTTTTGTATTCTCCTTTGGCTGGACAACTATGTGGTTTCCAGCCTTTCCTAGTTTACCATCAGTTCTGTGAGGAACATCTTTTGGCATATCCTCTGGATCGTGTGTGTTGATTTTTCTTGAAGATAAAGAAAAAATGAATTGTTGACTATATTGCCTATTTTTAATTTTTTTACCTGAAGAAATGTGTGCACACAGCTTTAAATTCGTCAGATTCTACAAAGGAAAGTCTATGAAAAACATCAGTCTCCATACAAGACCTGCCACCCTTTCTTTCTGTCCATAGGCAACACCTTTCAATCTGTGCTAAAATGGGCATGGCAGCACACTCCCATAATCCCAGCACTTGGGAGGCTGAGGCAGGAGGACCATTGCAAGTTCGAGGCCAGCCTGGGCTACATAGTGAGTTCAAGGCCAGCCTGAACTACACACACAGACCCTGTCTCTAGAAAACAAAACTTTTAATTTTTTTAAAAAACAATTTGTACTGATATTTTTAGTACTTCCAAGTTCTAGGTAGCACACTTACACACACACACGCACACACACACACACACACACACACACACGCACGTCTCACCCTCCTTTCGGCAGATACAAGGTTTGCCTTCCTGTAAGGATGCAAATACTTTCCCCAGAGAAGTCGTTTCTTGCAGGGTGATTATTTCCCCCTCTCTGGATGCTGGCCTGGGAGGTGACGCTTCTCTGGATAAATCCTTGCAGCAGTGAGTCTGGGTGGCAGCTCTTTCTGCTTCTGGTCCACCACTATGAGGCCGGCCACCAGGGACAGGTCCAAATTACGGCATCAAAAAGGGGTGTGCGGTGACACGAAGGGGAGCTTGTTTGGGGCCGAGCCAAAACACCCAAACCTTCCGCAGATCCCCCCGGGCCCTGAGCAGTCTGCTGTCCTCATCCGCTCTTGGTCTTTCACTGAGTTCCCTGCACACCAACTCCCAGCCAGGACCCAGAGAAGTCAGCCTGGGTCCTCCGAGCCCTAAGGAGGTGTTTGTCCGCTGGCTCATCCCTGGGCCCTATTCTGCCCTCAGATCTGCTGCTACTTTTTTGTTTTTAGGAAGTCAAGAAGGGTTTATGTCACTGTTGTTGTGGTGGAAGCAATACAGCCTCCTGGTGAAAAATTCAAACAGGGAAAGGAGGGCATGGAGTGAGCAGTCCTCTGTCCTTTTCTGACCCCAACTTCTCCATGTCCTGCTCGGACCTGGTGCTACTCTGCACCCAGGGTACTGGGTTCCAATCACAGCTCTCACTAGCTGGGATGGCCTTGAGCAAATCACCCAACCTTTGTGTCCCTCAGTTTTCCCATCTATAAAATGGAAAAGTAACAGTGCTTCCTTCGTAGAACTTTGTGGCATTAAGTAAGATAATGCTTACAGAGTGGTACAGAAAAAGCACTTAATTGATTTGATCCAGGAATGTGACTAATCTGGTATTATATACCCTTTAGACCAACAGTTCCTAACCGTGAGAGTACATTCTAACCACCTGAGGAACCTCCCTCTCCCTCTCTCTCTCCGCCAGCCCCCTCCCCACCCTCTGTACTAGGGATTGAATCCAGGGCCTTCACACTACACCCCCAACCCCTTTGTTTTAATCTTTTATTTTCAGACAGAGTCTCACTAAGTCACTAAATTTCCCAGACTAGGCTCAAAATTGTAATCCTCCTGCCTCAGCCTCCCAAAGTACTGTGATTACAGTTGTGTACCACTATACCCAGCTCACTTGAAAAACCATAAATTTCTTGTTAACTGGACCCCTTCCTCAGCAGTTCTGATTTTATGGATCTGAAATGAAGCCTGGGCATCTGAGTTTTTTAATACTCAGCAGAACATCACAATGTGCAGCCAAGGCTAGGAACCACTGTGTTACCTATTTCTCCTGTGTATCAGGTAGGATAAGTGCGTATTTGTTCTGGTAACAAACATCCCCAAAACTCTGTGCTTCACAGTCAATGTCTCATTCATAGTACAAATCCATGAATATCAGCTGCAGTCCTGATCCACAATCACCTTCACTTTGGAACCCAGGCTAACAGGGTACTTTTATCCAGAGCACATGTGGTCCTGTGAAGTGGGAAAACAAACCCTGGGAGCCATGTGCCAGCTCAGGAAGCTGCAGAGCAGAAGTGAACGTGTCACTTCCACTATGTGTCACTGGCCAAAGCCCAGTGCATGATCATAGTATTGTGTGTCATAGTCTATTACAACTGCTCCCTGCTGCCTTCACGGTACAAAATACCCTGTTTAAAACATGTACAAACCAGGTGGGATGCAGCAACCTATGCCTGTAATTCCAGCTACTTGCAAGACTGAGGCAGGAAGATTGTAAGTTCAAGGCCAACCAGGGCAACTTAGCAAGACTCTGTGTCAAAATTAAAAAATAAAAAGGACTGGCAATGTATAGCTCAGTGCCCCCTGGATTCAATCCCCAGTACTTAAAATATAAAATAAAGTAAAAACCCTGCTTAAGTCATGAGCCAGATAAAAACAGTGAGCAGCCCAGGCTTGAGCTGGGGCTACAGTTTGCCACCCCGTTGTGTACAGCATCACCCTCCCCACAGGAGAGGCACTGCAAGGGTGGACCCCCAAATACGAGTGAAGAGCAACTTTAGCTGGAAGAGAGAGGGGACGCTTTAAGCAGCTTTCTTTCATTCCTTTGTGCCCACTTCTCAGTGCTTATTTCACAGCAGCAGCAGCCCTGGCGTGGCATCATTTCTTAAGCCCTGCCCTGTTCCCCGGATGGACCGTGGTGGGTGTGTGTTCCTGGCTTGGTTTTCGAAACAATCCTCTGCTCAGTAGCAGCAGAACATGGCAGCACCCAGGGAGAGGTCTCCGGCCAGAGAGAGCCCACTTGAGGGCTGGCCCAGCAGCTCGTGTGTGCATAGTTTCTACTGCTTCCCCTGACATATTCTTGGGATCCCTCAAAAACCAAAAAAAAAAAAAAAAAGTAGCAGGGAGTCCTGAAAACCCACACTTCCCAAAAGATCCATCCCGATCACTGCCGTTCCCGTAACCGTCCGTGCCACGCTGAACACGGCCGTGATTCCGTGCGTCGGTGGGAGATTTCAATGCAGGAGAGGCTGAAGGGATAGTGCAGGGCCAGGAGTGAGCTCTAGAAGCCGCACCCTCCTCCCTGGACCTCCACGCTTGAGGCCACAAGAGCTACACAGAGAGCGGGAGCGGCTGCGGTCACAAAGGCCACAGCTGCATGGGACTGTCCCCCTCTCTTCCCACAGGACACCACGACATCCGTGCGCATCGGCCTGATGATGGAAGAGATGATCTTCAACCTGGCGGACACACACCTGTTCTTCAACGACCTGGAGGTTCGTAGCTCTGTTCCCACTGAGCAGCTGCCGCGTGTACTCACTCTATCTAGTTGGAGGAAGGTGGCTTTTCCTTTCCTTCCTCTCTTTCATTTCTTTTTCTCTTTTTCCTTAGACTTGAAGCTTTTGCTAGCAACCCCCGTGAAGATACAGCACTGGCTGGCAGGGGTTTATTGGAAACCCCCGTGGCCGGGGCCGGATTAGCTCCCCGGCTCTGCTATGCAGCTGATGGGCTTTTCTCCCTGCTCCAGTGAGGTCCACTGGCAGTTTCGCTAATCCAATAAAGGCTATATAGTTTCTTCCTCCTGAATTTTGCTTTTTAATAAGTTTATTAAGGCAAATTAGTATGCATCCTCCTGGGTCAGCAATAATTAGCAGTGGGCCAGGATGGAAGCTTTTAAAAACAATTTACATTCCCCCGAAAGCATGTTTTACAAAGAGAGAGAGTGAGTGAAGGGCATGTGCTTGTTTAGCGTATCGCTCCCGAGCCCCTAAGCAAGATGCAAAGGAGGCAGGGAAAAGGGGGAAGAGCAGCTTTGGAAATCAGTATAATTCATTTGTTTATCTCCACCATATGTTGGAAAGATTTGGGAAGGATTTCAAATGAAAAGCATATTTAAAATTGAACTGTTAAGCAAAGGCAAAAGAATAAAAAGCTCTGTAGTGAATAAGGATAAACACACTCTCTCCAAAAAATCAAGGTCAGGATAATTACTGCAGTCAAATTTAGAGTTAATCTGTGAGCTTCCTTGTAGCCAAAGCAATGAGGGAAATATGACTTACTTCCCTCTAATGAAATAGCAAGGTGGGCCAGGGATTTAGCTCAGTGGCATAAGCGCCTGCCTGGCAAGTGCGAGGTCATGAGTTTGATCCCCGGTAAAAACAGCAAAGTAAAGAAGAGTTTTAGGCCAAAAGGATTTGTGTGGGGTTTTTGTGGTAGGAATTTTTTTTTTTTTTTTTTTTAAATCTGGACGATCCCTGGGGACTAAACATGAAAATGAAATAGAGAGGCCACAGATTCCGAATCTGTGCTGACTGGCCTGGGAGGTTAGTAACCTTTATCACTGGGGGAAGTCTTGCTTTTCAGTCTGCAAGCCAGAGTAGGGATCCTTGCAGAAGTGAGAGCTCTTGTGTCCTGTGCCCGCCATGCAAGCCGCTGGGGCCCGTAGAATGCAGTGGATGTTCTCCACCCAATACCAATTTCAAAGAAAGAGTCTGCGCAGAAACTTTTTGGGGAAGCAAAGCATGTTGGAGTAGTGGAGACCGCCATGGGCAGCAGTGCCCAGGCCTTGGTAGCCAAAGCGAGGTGCGGGCACACTTGGCCATGACATCTCATGGCTTGGGGAAAAGAGAGACAGACAGATAGACAGACAGAGACAGGCAGAGATGGAGAAAGAAGATAGGATTTTGAAAAACAGGCCGTTGAATTCAGCAAGTATTTCTGGAGCCTAATGTAGTTAAGACTCCACTGATCGCCAACATCAAAAGCCAGCTTGCTGGAACCAAACCATGGAAATGATTGTCCTTTGTCACCAGAATATCCAGGGTAGATCTTGCTTTGCCCTGTTTCCCCCACAGTGCCTGCTCCGTGAGAGCAGGGACCACCATCTGGCGCATCAGGAATTCCCAGGACTCAGGCAGGAAACACGCAGTCAGACCCGTGCGGTGCGTGTGATCATTTGTGACCGTAGGCAGGACGTGGACATGAGAACAAGCCATGAGAGGATCGGGGCGGCACTCTGGAAGGTGTCGGGAAGGCCACTTGAAGAGGTGACATTTGAGCTGCGGATGACAAGGAGCTGGAAGAACAAGTGCTGAGAATGAGGGGGTGCGGTCAGTGGGGTCAGGAGGGCACAGCCGCCGTGGTACATGGTGACTGCATGGGACACTGGAACAGACAAATCTGGAAGGAGGCATTGCGGCAACCAGAGTTGACTCTGAGCATGAGTCAACTCTTGAGACACGGGGCCATGAGACACAGGGACACTAAGCAAGAAAGGCCACAGGATGTGGCTTGCATTTTGAAAAGACAGCTCTGGGCACGAGTGGAGAGTGGGCAGCAGCAGGGAGAGGAGGAGGCTGGGAGGCTGCCAAGGGGGTTCCTGCCGAGAAGAGAGGCTCGGACCCTGGCATGAGAAGTTGTGGCATCAGGGTGGCAGTAAAGCCAAGAGGACTTGGCGGGGTATGGGGAGAGGACTCCGGAGCTGTTTGAGCAGAATGCAGCAGCCTTTCCCCCAACAGCCAAGCAGGGGTGCATGGGCATGGAGAAGGGAAACTGTGGGACCATCCTCCTATCTCAAGCACACAGCTTGGAGATGTCTGGGACCCCCCCACCCACCCACCCTAGTGAAAACCCCAAACTGACAGGCAAACGTGTGCAGGAAAAAAGCCACACACAGTGCTGGGGCTTCAAGCCAGGTATCTGTGGGACCTGCATGGGCTTCCGGCTTCCAAACCCCAAACTTCCCCCACCCCCAACCCCGCTGTTTCTTGTCCTCCAAGTCCCAAGTGGTCACCGCTCTTGGAGAAGGATCTTCATCACCATCTGGAGCTACTCAGGAAAGCCAGTTTGGTTTTATTCTCTAAACTTTTTTTCAAAAATGTTCCCAGTGCCAGGAGCCACAGGGTACCCCAGCAGAATTGAAACCACGTTTTACGAGGGAGAAATTAAAATTCACACAAGGGAAAGCATGTTGTTTGCTGGTGTGAAGCAACGCCTGTCAAGATCTAAGGGACAGCAAGAGGCAGTAAAAGGACAGGAAGGGCGAGCAATCGGCAGGAGGCAGCTTGAGGCCTGGCACCACACTGAGTGTCAGGTTCAGGAAAGCAAGTTGGACGCCTTCTTCGCTGAGCTATCTGCAGATAAGAGGCTCCTTCCTGCACCTGGCAGGTCCTCAGGGAGAACTTGGTCTAAATGCTGCGGGTTCAGCCATACCCAAAGCATGTCCAGACCCATGTCCTCGAGGCAGTGGCCTGCCAGCTGGGGAGACAGCTGTTACCATCTGCCCTGGCAGACTCTGGCCAGGTAAAGGGCTCTGAAGAGAGACGTGGGGCAGGGGGCCCTGTCACAGGAACTGCTGCCTCACTTGGTCCGTGCAAGTAAAGTCTCTCTGACATTTGAGCAGAGGCTTGAGGTGAGGGAGCGAGGTGGAGAGTGGAGGGAGCAGGAAAGATCACGGTAGGCAGTTGAGACGTGGCCTTCAGGCCATTGCAAGGCTTTGTGTCACATTCAAAGGGTGACACAAAGCCACTGGAGACTTGAATGATGTGACATGCCTCAGAGGCCCTATGGGACTGCCTGGAAGAGAACAGACTGAAGGGGGCAAGAGTGGAGGCAGGTGTCACAGAGAAGAAGCCCTGAGGGTGAGAGCTGAGGGCAGGGAGGCAGATGCCAAGTTCAGCCACTTCTCAGGATATTTGGGATGTGTACCCTACATCTAGGACAAGGACCTTCCCCTCAGTTCCATCTGCCTTGAGTCCTGGTTCCCACCTGCCGGCCACGTAACCTGGGAAAATTGCTGTGTCTCCTTGAGCCTCAGTTTCCTCATCTGTTAAATGGGTGGAGCAAAAACACACCATGGTTGTAATGACAGAGATTCATGAAATCGGTGAGCACAGAGCCCAGCACCCCGCAGCCCAGCATGTGGGCCTGGCCACACTGCCCCTGGGCCTGCACTGGAGGGGTGGGAGGAGGGGTAATTACCTAGTAGAGGAGAAAATTGTGCAATTTTGATTGTTAAACATTTGTTTTACTGTAAATTGGGAAAATATGACCAGCTTACCCAGCTCATGATTCTACATTCATTCCATGGCTGTACAAACAGTGCAGAGAAACAGCAAAGACCATGACCGACCCAGCCCAAGCCTTGGTGCATCGCCAAGGTTTTGCCATTAACATCCACAACCCCTCCCCATCCGTGCTAGCACCGCTTGCTTGGCAGTAAAACCTGGGCAGGCCGGTGGCACAGTGGGGCACACCAGAGGTTAATGAGGGAGAAGCACTTGAGCCCAAGACCAACTGGGACACACAGCAAAACCGTGTCTCGAAAGAAAAGTCAAGACGACAATTTCTTAATTAATAATAAGAAAGTTGCGGGGTGTGATGGTGCACCCTGTATTCCCAGTATTCAGGCACTGAGGCAGGAGGATCGTTATGAGTTCGAGACCAGCCTGGGCTACATAGTGAGTTCAAGGCCAGCCTGAACTGCATAGTGAAACCCTGTCTCAAAAAGACCAAACTAAATAGATAAATTTTTAAAAATAATTTAAAAGTGGTGAATAAAATAGAGTATATCACGAATAGTAGTGAATAATAATTCAATGATGAATTATTGTTTAAATTTATGTTGCGCCTAAGATAAACCTGTGTGATATAACATTTATTTCTTACCGAAGGTCACAGTCAAAACCATCTGAAAGCCAGCGTCCCCAAGCAGTGCAGGCCAGTGGAACTTCCACGATGACGTGAATGTCCCTCCAGCACAGCAGCCACCAGCCATACATGGCATTGAGCCTTTCAGATGTGTTAGATGCACCCGAGGCACGGAATTTTTATTGTGTTGATCTTTAAGTAATTTTAGTGTAAAAAGCCATGTGTCACTGGTGACCCTCGTATGGGACACAACTTACCTCAGAGTAGCAAGTTCTGTCCAACAGTGCAGCTCTGGCTCCTTCAGTCTGTAAGACATGTCCTCCACTTTCAGTTACGGTGGTGACAATAGTAATGACAGTAACTGCAGCTGACCTTTCCTGAGTACCTGCTGTGGGCCCGGCACTGCTCTGAGGGGTTTGATGGATCACTATGACGGTCTCCACCGCACCAGTCTACAGCGGCTGCTGGGACTAAACACTATGTCAGGTGCCTTCAACAGAAGACATTTCTTCAGCCGGGCGTGGTGGCTCACGCCTGTAATCCCAGCACTCGAGAGGCTGAGGCAGGAGGATCGTTGTGAGTTCGAGACCAGCCTGGGCTACAAAATGAGCTCAAGGTTAGTCTGAACTGCATAGAGAGACCCTGTCTCAAAAAGACAAAAAAAAGAAGATGTTTCTTCATGGGTTTGGAGTCCAGAAATCTGTCCTTAAGACGCTGGCAAACTCGGTTTCAGGCCAGGCCCCTGGCCTGGCTTGTACGCAGCCGCCTCCCTGTGGCAGCACTCAGACACCAGGGACCTGGTTCCTCTTTGTGTCTACTGTGCTGTCCTGCCTCTGCCACAGAAAACCACTGCCACGAGAAAGATTCCCAGAGGGAAAGCCAAGCCCCTGACCCATGCTATGTCTGAGGGATTCAAAGGGGAAAAGGGTACAAGGCAGGAGGAGAAACTGGGAAGGCAGGGCTCTGATGGCAAGAGAGGAGACAGCCCCAGGGGAAGCAGAAAGCATCTTCCATTGTGTATGCAAAAGAAGACCAGGCAGCAGTCGCCAGCCAGCTGTGCTGAGACCTGGCAGCACCACGCCCTCCTCCTGGGGAGGGAGCCACCAAGCCACTGGAGTAGCGCACAAAGGGTCCGATGCGTTTCTAGGAAGAAGAGCATGACCACGTGGTTGGGATGGACACAGGCACAGACAGGAAATACACACCCTCACCTCGGCACCCCCAGGCAGTGCACACTAGGCTGGGGCGTCCACCTGCACACGTTCCACTCACCCTGACAGGAGCACAGAGGCAGGTGCTGCTTTGTGTCAGCCAAGCTCTGAGAGAGTCACTTGGGCAGCTACCTGTGAGCACCTGTCCTGCAGCAAGCATCGCACATGCCTGACTCCAAGGCCTCACCAGCACCCTGAAAGGGAGGTGTCCTTTTTAGCTCCATTTCACAGAGAAGGAAAGTGAGGCCCAGAGAGGTCACCTTCCTCAGGTCACACACTAGGAGAAGTGGTATGGACTTTGATCCTGGGCCCTGCTAACTTCTAAGCTGGATGTTCGCCCTCCTGGACAATGGAGATTTGACACGCACTGTGAAGTGAGGAAAGAAGGCGGATCAGCCGAGTGGATGAAGAAAGGCCCTTCGTGAAAAACAGGACGAGGGCCGGGGACACAGCTTGGCAGCACAGCGCCTGCCTGGCCAGCGCGAGGTCATGAATTCGCTCCCTGGTACAAAAAAGGAAACATGAACATAAAGATCTCTGCAGGTGTCTCTAGTGGGATCCATGAGTGGCTGGGCCATCTGGCAGGCTTGGGGGAAGGAGGGACAATGTCTTAGGATGCTGCAGTGACTTGGGACAGACCTGACACAGGGAGTTAGAAGTTGCTGGCATCAGTGCAGGCCCGGGCCAGCACCAGCGTGTAGGCCTGGTTGCTGAGCATCTGCTGGATGGTTCTGCAGGGGCCGTGGGGAGAATAATACTCTCAGATCTGAGCTGCTCTTCAAGGCGTCCCACTCAACTGGCCATTAGTACAGTGTGAGCTTCAGGCCCATGGGTGGTCTTCAGCTGAACAGAACACAGCACAAGAAGGGTGTCAGGTTTCCCTCCAGGGAATGCCCTGCTCGCCAGCTGGTCCAGAGGCAGCGTGAAGCAAGCTCACCTAGAAACTATTTCCAAGCTGGATGTGGTGGTGCACCCCTGTAACCCCAGCACTCGGGTGGCTGAGGCAGGAGGATCGCTAAGAGTTTGAGGCCAGTCTGGGCTACATAGTGAAACCCTGTGTCAAATCCACCCCACCTCTCCCCTCCAAAAAAATTATTTCCACCTCAAAGGACAAGGGGTGGCCAGGGAACTCATCTAGGTCCTAACAGAGTCATTTTTCTAAACCAAATGCTTCAACCATCTCCTTTCTGCTTTTGTATCTCTAGGAACAAGTGACAAAAAGTAATGCAATTAAACCAGGGCTGGACAGTAGGTGTTGTCAGCATAAACAGAATAAGTTTCTGTAAGTATCTGTCACCAAGCTGACTGTTCAAAAACTTGCAAAGATAATACTAAAAAAAAAAAAAAAAAAGATTAAAAAAGTCTTAAATTGTTATAGCTGTCTCCACCCTCACAGAAACCCACCACGTCACAAGGATGTGAGACAGAAGCTCCAAGCAGGCCTCACAGAAAGAATCATTCCCATTTGGTACAAACTGCAAAGCAAAGAAAAAGGCGGGATGCTCTCTTCATGCCTCGAGACTAGCATTGCCCTGAAATCAAAACTGGGCTTTGAGCACATGACAAATGAATAAACTGCTGCACCGCCCGTGAAAGGCAGAATGCTCCCCCCATCCCTGCAGAGTCTCCTCCGCCCAGGGACTGGGTACGTGTGGGCGTGGGTGTGGGTGCGGTACTGGGGTTTGAACCCAGAGCTTGGCACATGCTAGGCAAAGACTCTACCACTGAGCTGCACCCCGTCCTTTTTTATTTTTTGCAGACATGGTCTGCTACTTTGCACAGGCTGGCTTTGAACATGTAATCCTCCTGCCTCGCCTCCTGAGTAGCTGAGATTACAGGAGTGCACCCAGCACCCTGTGACTCTTTACAGAAGTCCCCCCTCCCCAGATCTACCTGAACTTTAGTGTCCCCACTAGTGAAAGGAGGCCTCTGGACAGCAATTATGCTCACCTACTGAGTGCTGTCAATAGCCTGATAGCACCTGCAAGCAGGGATATTGGCCATGTTTCATAATTAAAATTAAAAAAAAAAAACCCGACAGCCTTTCTCTTCCTCTGAGAAGCGGAAGCAGTGACAGTCCCATAGCCCTGAGCCAGCCCAGCGCCGAGACCTTGGTTCTTCACCCCGTTCTCCAGTGAAAGCAACCTGAGCTCCTTGTACCAGTGGCTGATTCTCGAGCCTGGGAAAGAAGACACAGGATCGGTCAGGAGCGCATCCCGGTATCAGAAAGTGAGGGAGCACTTGAAACCTCACAGTTTTGGGCTGTGAGCGGTGCACGCGGGATAAAATGGCCAGAGCCCAAACAGTGCAATAAGATAAATAACGCGGTACGGGATCCTAACCCAGTGTATACTAAAATGGTATCTGCGAAGCCAGACTGACAGATAAAAGAATCCATAAATAGATACAGAGAGAAGAGACAGATGCTCTCCCCGGGAGAAAAACCCAAATTTATGTCGCTACTACACCATTAGTGTAAACAGCACTAACAACTCATGTACGGATTTCATCTGAAGAGACGATTCTGCTCACCTGATCGCCACACGGCTCACAGTGAGACGCCTTCCACAGAATGCTGGACCAGGACTCCTAGGAACTGGCACTGTGAGGAGCTGTCCCAGCCCAGCGGAGCCTATGGAGACCTGATGACTAACTATAACTGTAGGGCCCAGGGTGGGAGTCTGGAACGGAAATGAACATTCGTGGGCAACCTGTGGGAATCTGCATGAAGAACTGACCTGAGTTACTAGCAGCATAGCAAAGATGTACTAATGTCAGCAGAAACTTGGCGAGGAATGCATGGGAACGCTGGGTGGTAGCTTTGCAGCTCATCTGTAAATCTAAAACTATTCTAAAATAGAAGGCCTATTTTTAAAAGCTGAAGACTCAAAAGTGTTAGGTGACCATACATTCAAAAATGGCACGGCTGGGGCTGGGGTCCGGGAGGAGCCTAGGAGGCGGGAACCTGAGTCTATCCCACCCCTCCTGTCTGCACCCCAGGTTCCCTGGGCACCTTACACAGAGCATCCTGACTGGCCGGTCTGGACTGAGCAGAGTCACCTTGTTAGCAGCACCGATAGTCCCCAAGCCCCTCTCGGGTCGGCTCTAATCCCCTTGACCGTCCTTGAGTCAGGCCCCGGGTTGGGGCCTAGAGATCTCAAAATAGCAATAAGAGCAACAGGTCTGGCAAACATATGTGCCTCAGCTGTCTGGGCGCCTTGACTCCTGTGGGCCCTGTCAGGCAGGTGGTGTGCAGTAGCTCAGTTAACCATGGGGAGCCAGGACAAGTGAGATCCGAGGTCTGGTCCATGGTCACTAAGTACCTGCAGAGGCAGGATTGGAACCCAGGTCCCAGAGTTTTAGTGCTTTAATCAGCCCTACTCTCCAGCCTTGCAAAACTCAATAGAAAATGGGCACTACCTTCAGTTTGGTGGATGAAAGGAGAAAATAGTCAAGTAGCCCCACTAAGTGAGGAAATGGAGACAGAAATCATTCAGCCTGATCTGAAGTAGAGTTAGGAGCTTTTACAAAGAAAGCGACATCGACAAAGCCTTTGGCGGGCTCTGACAGAAAAAGAAGAGAAGGCATTTGAGGCAGAAGAAGAAACTGCAGGTGCAAAGGCTCTGTGGCAGCAGAGTGCTGGTTGTTGAAGGACTAGCAGGAGGCTGCTATGTCTGAGGCATGGCTGGGAGCCCAGTACCGTGGGCATCGCACTGCATTCCTAGGGCTGCTGTGACCAAGGCCAAAACCTCAGAAATTCACTGTCTCCATTCTGGACGCTCGAAGCCCATCATCAAGACTGGTTCCTTCTGAGGACTGTGTGGCAGGATCTGCTCCTTTCCTCTCCCCTGGCTCCTGATGGTGCCAGATGTCCCGTGGCTCATAGAAGTGTCACATCGCTTCTCCCTCTATGCGTGTCTGTCTCTGGCCCCATTTCCCCTTTTTATGAGGCTGCCAGTCATACTGGATGAGGGCTCAGCCTAATGACTCCTCTTACAATGGTCATCACAAGACCCTATTTCCCAATCAGTCATGGTCACAGGTCCTGGAGGTTGGGACTTCGACAACTTTGGACAGGGACCCCGGTCACCCCATAGCAGGCCTGTGCCCACACTGCACTCTGCCTTGTTCTCTCCTCCATACGATGGAAGGGCAGCAACTCCCCTTTTAACATCTGCAAAATGCTGAGCACAGTGTGTCCCTGGCACACTGGAAGCTCCTGATAATGGCTCATAATAAATGTGAGTTTCTATCCAGTCATGGTGGCACAGGCCTGTAATCCCAGCACTCTGGGAAGCTGAGGCAGGAGAACTGAAAGTTCAAACCCAGCCTGGGCAAGTTAGCAGATTAGTGAGACCCTGCCTCGAAATCAAAAATAACAAAGGTCTGGGGATATAGCTCAGTGCAAAGGCCCTGGGTTCAATCCCCTGTACTGCCAAAATATATATATATGTACATTTTTTTAAAGTGTTAGTTTCCATTCAATGTGAAGTCTTGTCTCTTCCCCAGTGAGAGATTTTAAATTAGTTTTTCTAAGGACTAAAAAGATAGATAGATAAACAGATAGAGGATAAGAGCATGTGTATGTATCTCAAAAGCAGTAGATAGATAGATAGATAGATAGATAGATAGATAGATAGATAGATAGAGGATAGTCTTCCCACAGTTTTAAAAAATGAAAGCATTTCAAGACTCAAGCCTCCTTTGACCACCAGTCAACCTCAGTGCCTTCCACAAGGATCTTCCAACCAGCTGTGTGAGCTTCCAGATCTTTCTTTTCCCTGTTACGTATCGTCCAGAGCCATATGACATACCTGATGTTTTAACAGGTTCATGTCACTGTGCACACGACGTCACAGAGCATGTGTCATTCTCTATCTGCTCTTTCCACACGCTGAGATATCTGGGAAACATTGCTGTGCGCTGACATAAAGATCTGCCCCATTCTCGGAGCCGCTGGGTTGGGTTTGCGCTCCATCAGCTGCGTGTGGGTCTCCGGAACAGCAAGTGTCCGCTGGGCCCCACCAGGCTGACAGCCTTCCTTGCCCGAACCTTTTGCCATGGTTCTCTTGGTCAGGAAGTGGAAGTTCCTCTAGGCCGTGACAGCACTGGGTGGGTCACAGCCCCCTACCACGTCACACACCCCACGTATGTCAAGGCTGTGGGGACGGGACGCTTCCTGCCCTGCCTTTGCCAGGGTCCCACTCTGTCCCCACCAGGATAGTCACACATTGACCCCGCAGAGGTCAGAAGTAGTCTAGGGTCAATGCGGATCCATCTGCCCCCACTTTGGACAGTCCCACACCCAGGGGAGAGGGGCACCCTGGCGGGCATCAGGTTCTCCTCCCCGAAGCCCCCTTGAGCCACCAGTGCTCTGCGCTGTCCCCCCACCCCCACCTGCCTGCGCGGTGGGTAACCCGATCCGGGTCAGCTGCTGCAGCATGAGTTAGGGTCTTGCTGAGCGTCACAGTTTTTTATAAAGTCCAACATGTGATCACTACTGTTGTCACACTTTAGCGCCGCCCCCCCCCCACAACCCCCTTTCAAATGAGAAAAACAGAGCCTCCCCAAATGCCTTTCCCCTGACATCAAGGACAGCCCTGGAACCCCTTCCCTGGGCCTGAGCTTGTGTGACCTCAGAGGGGCCCCGGGGCCTGAGGAGGGACTGAGGGGTCTGGGAGGTGCTGCTCTGGGAAATCTGCTGTTCCTTTTGTTCTCTCTGCGCCTGGGTCTGTAAAGTCAGCGTCACCTGTCAACGCCAGTCCCAGGAGCGTTCTAGATCGCTGCTGCTGGGCTCTCTCTGCTAGATGGCCAAGATCAGAGGACTTAGACTCAGGTTCCCACAGGGGCCAAGTAATCCGGTGAAGTGAGGCA
Organism: Hydrochoerus hydrochaeris; assembly: GCA_004027455.1. Lineage (NCBI taxonomy): Eukaryota > Metazoa > Chordata > Mammalia > Rodentia > Hydrochaeridae > Hydrochoerus > Hydrochoerus hydrochaeris. The sequence goes on along the minus strand of PVLA01000671.1, from coordinate 69,661 downwards.
AACCCAGTAGAGACTGTGGAGGAAGCGCAGTGTATGGGGCTAGGACTTCCACAAGTGCCCCAGGCCCCGGGCAGCTCAGTTCAGCTCAGCTCCAAAGGACAGTCCAGACATAGGCGTGCAGAGTGCACGGCACAGTGCGTAATTCCTAGGAGCAGCTAAACAGAGAGGACAAAAACTGACCAGAGTTTACCTACTGACCACTGTTTCAAAAACTGTTTTACAACATGGGGTGGTCTAAATAGATAGGTCTTTGGGCCACTTTGCAAACTCTTTCTGGTTGAGTTTATCACCCTAGTAGAGAAGTTGTCAGCCAAGTCCCTTTGTCCCTCTAGAGCACCACTGTCCACGGAGTTTTCTGTGGTGATGGCGACACATGCACCGTTCAGAGCAGGAGTCTCTGCAAAAGGAGGATGGCACATTATCTCTTCAGCCTTTTTAGAGCCAACCTGCCCATTTATAAGGAAACCAAGGAGAAAGGAGCCAGGAGACTCAGCCCGAGGACCTCTGGTGTTCAAAGCCTGACTACAGCCAGTGCTCACCCCACCTTCCACTCAGGAAGCCCAAGGCCTACCTCACATTAACCAGGCATGTTTCTCTCTGCCCTTGCCAAATTCTCCACAGGATTGTGACCAGATCCACGTGGACGACGTCTCATCAGATGACAATGGCCAAGATTTAAGGTAGGAATTTGAGGAGTGCAAAGTGCCTCTTGATTGGTGGATGATCAAGCTCATCTTGAAGTGGGAAGTAGGGTGGGTGGGGAGGGTGGGATTGGGACAAAATGGCTCTGCTTCCTGTCAGAACTGGACCTAGGGCTTCCCTGAACTCAAAAATCATACCCCAACCCACCCTCAGCCTCTTCCCATCAGCTCTCATCTTTGGCTCTGCTTATGTTTATCTCTCTCTGTTTGGGCTTTTCAAGTTTTTTTGTTTTGTCTTGTTTTGTTTGCTGCTTCCTAAGATAATCCAATGATACTGTAGAAATCTCAACCACCCCTGACCTTGGTTCCTTAAAACGTTGGTAGTCTTCAAAGTTTTACCACATTCATAAGAATGCATATATTTTTAATGTAAAACTGATATCATTCATTGTCAAAAAAAAAAACATTTCTTAAGTGAATAAGTGACGCATCTCATTTCTGGAGGAAACACACCTAGGACCTGTTTCCAGAATGAGACAAGACTGCTTCAGAGGAAAGCGGCTACAGTGTTCCAAGCCTGCTCCTGGAGAAACTTGAAAACCCAACCATGATTAATCTGTGCTTATCCAAAATTATCACAATTCAACACCTCTAGGCCCATCAAAAGTGCTCCTTGACCAAGTAACGTGTTAGTCACAGAGTGCCTCATAATTTCACTTAGTATTTGCTTTCGAGGTCTCCCAACTTCATCAGAAACCAGAAATCAGCATTTGTTTCTGCCCCACTGCATTCTACAAGTCTTTGCAAAGGCCAGCATGGTCAGAAGTGATGGGTGGCCAGGCGCCCTCTCTTGAGCCACTCTGAAGGTCCCTTTTGCAGTCTGACGGTCAGGGAGAAGATTCCTGCAGCTGCCAGGACTTCCCAGTATCAAGAATAAACAAGCACCAGATCAAGGATGGCCACACTGTTTCCACAAAGTCATCTCTGGGAAGCACTGGGTCACAAGGGCCCAGTGATCAGGACCCCCCACTTCTGTCATTTCCCATGCTGCTGGCTGGGTTGGAATACAGCACAGTGCTCCCCTGCACCCCATCTCCTGCTCTGTTGTTCGACACCTCACTTTAAGGATCCACTGTCCAAAGGAGTTTTTCCCAATAGAAGCCAAAGACTCCATGATTGTGCAAGAAGTATTTCCTGAGTACCTGCTATAATCTAAGTACCAAGCGTCAGATCTCCCTGCCTTGTTTGGCTGCTTCAGTTAGGGGTAGGCAGGCCCCCACCCCACAACACCCTCGCTTTATGCCATATGCTGCCCAAAGCTTCATGTTGCTCAGTCTCTTGATCCTCACAGTATCCTCAGGTGACACAGGCTCTTTCTGTCATCCCATGTCACAGCTGGGACCCGTGAGGCACAGAGAGGCTAAGCGGCCTGCCCAAGCTCTAACAGACCATACGTGCAAGGGGAGGGCAGGGTCTAGAAAACCCAGGCAGCCTGACCAGGGCCCCAGTGCTTCCCAGCCCCTCCTGACATCCTGGAAAGCCCCCCTTCCCCTGCGCAAGGAACCCCCATCTCTTGCCAAAATATCCAGGCATCTCCCAGGGCATCGTCCAAAAGGATGTCAGTGTGTTCCCTTCCAAGAGTAAATTCTAGCAAGATGGAAACTTTCACGTGGAAAGGACGAAGACTGCCTGGCGTTAGAAGGGCAGGTTCAAGTCAGGCATGATGGCCCACGCCTGCCGTCCCAGCACTCAAGAGGCTGAGGCAGGAGGATCGCTTTGAGTTTGAGGCCTGTCTGGGCTGCATAGTGAATTCAAAGCCAGCCTGAACCACATAGTGAGACCCTGTCTTAAAAGAGAGAGAGAGAGAGAGAGAGAGAGAGAGAGAGAGAGAGAGAGAGAATAGGTCCTGGAGCCAGAAGCTATAAGAACCTGCTAGAAAAGTGCCCAGCACAGATGGAGCCCTCAGCACAGGGCTGTCCGCGTTTGTGATTTGGTAGCTGCTTCCTTTTCCTACTGAAACATTTTTTTAATGCTTGGCCCCTGTTTCCATCTACCCAGCAGCAAGCCAGGCAGGATGAAGATGCAGCGTGTCTCTGTGACAAGCCCCCCAGCCTCTCTTCCCGGCAAAGGGAAGTTCTTGGGCAACTCGGCTGTTGACAGTCATACTAGATTTTCTGTGGGTCTTTTAAATTGAGTAATTCAGTAGAGAGCAAAGGAGAAAACTCATTGCCCATATCTCTGCCGTCTCAGACTAACCATTTCCAGCATTATGTGTCCCTTGCTTCCGATTTCTCACAGTTCCACTCGCAGATACCTATGGAAAGTGACATGGGCGAATGTGTGGCTCCCTCCCGCTCCCTCCCGCAGTCATCAGCTTCCTCCTGTGGCCAGCCCCACACCGTTACCCTGGAGACCACACCACAGCCCAGCATGGGCAGAGCTCCAGCTCCACCCAAGGGATGCTCCGAGGCTTAAATGTAGCAGCCAGAACCTCAGACAGCACCGCTGGAGAAGGTGCCCTCAGCTGAGAAATTCCCAGAATCCAAATCTCCAGCCACATGTGACTTCCTGAAAAAAACCACACGAGGAGTTGAAGTCAAGAAGGAAATCCAGCATACAGGAGGCTGAGGCAGGAAGATGGCCACAAATTCAAGGCCAGCCTCAGCTACATACTGAGTTCACAGCCAACCTGAACTACATCACCAGACCCTGTCTCAAATCAAAATGAAGTACTCTCACAACTCCCACATAAAGAACAATTGAAGCCAGGTGTGGTGGTGCACACCTGTAATCCCAGCATTTCGGAGGCTGAGGCAGGAGGATTGCTGTAAATTCAAGACCAGGCTGAAGTGCATAACAAGGCCTTGGCTCAACAGACAAAAAAAAAAAAGCGGAAGTATTTTTGGCTGATTTGAAACATCAGAATATCTGCACAACAATATCATCACTCTATTATTCTGGAAAAAAATCATTATTTTATAATAGTGAGGTTTTAGTGAAAGCTGTGTCCCTTATGACTAATAGACTGCTTTTGTTTTAGGAAATGTTCCATCACAGTTGGAAATAATCTGGGACATAATTGCACTTCTCAGATAAATTATAAAATAATATGTAGCTACACCTAGAGATTTGTGCTTATGTATATGCACATATATATGTATGCACACTCATATACACATAGACACCATAGACAGGTATGTGCATATATACATGTAGCTGTGTATTCTGTATATACTTCTATACATGTTTACATATATTAACATGAAGTGTATATGTGCACATGTGTGCACATTTGCATACACAAGCACATACATGCACATATTCACCCACATGCACTGGCATTCTTTACACCAGTATGCCTGCATGTACACACATGTACATGGATGTATACACACATTCTCTGAACACCAGGTACCATGGTGAGGAAGAAATGAACAAGAACTTAGAGTTCACTGTCATAGTCACCCCCCCTCCCCATAGCCTACTGGGGGGGGACCCTGCTGTCTCCCCAGGGGTCCCCAAGGTGACTTCCCTACTGCAAAACAGTGGGTGAGGGCAGCAGGCCACCCTGCCCTGGGTCACCAGAGAGACAGGCCCATGCATTACTCCCACCCCGTCACAATCACAGCAGGGGAAGCTGCTGGAAACTGCCATGATGTAGTTTCCTGCGGTTACTTCATTCCTGTCGCATCTCCTCTTCCAAACAATAGATGGCTTTCTCCGCCTCCGCTCTTCAGCTCATTACAGAGAGCAGAACAACCCAGCAGCACGAAGGGAGAAGAACCAGCCACACTCACTCTGCAGCACCCCGCTCCCCCTGCTCTCCGGGTTTCTCTTAGACCTTTTGGTCCCGCTCTCCCACACCCCTCGGTGCCCACCTGTGGCACCACTCACCTTACTGGGCGATTTTGCAAACCCAGACCTCAGAGGAGGGAGCTGTCCTGCCCCGGGGTGACTGCCAGCTCGCTCTGTGCTGGCCCTGTTGCCGTTTTTGTCCCTGGCGTGACTCCACTTCTGAAATGTCCCAGTCCACACATAGCACCTCGCAGCCCAGCCTGCTGCTGCGGGCCAAGTTTTATGTCCACAAAGATCAGAGGATTTAGCTCAGCAGCATAAAGGCCTGCCTGGCAAGCACTAGGTTGTGAGTTCGATCCCCAGTACCAAAAAAGAAAGAAAGTAAAGGAGCTGGGGATTTAGCTCAGTGGAATAAGCACCTGCCTGGTGAGCGTGAGATTGTGAGTTCGATCCCCAGTAGAGGGGGAAAAAAAAAGAAAAGAAAAAAATAAAAGAGAACATCTGGACAAAGCTGTTGTTCACGGGATGGAAGAAGGTGTGTGGCCAGGCCTAGAAGAAGCTGTGCTAAAAGGAGTGGGAATTAACTGATGTTTTCTTCTTTCGTGGTAAACTGACTCCATGCTGGCCAAGCGCTCTGCTGCTGAGCTACGTCCCCACCCCTTTTTATTTTTTAATTAAAACAGGGCCTTGCCCTGGGCTGGCCTCAAGTTCACAATCCTCCTGCATCAGCCTGCATAAGGGCTGGGATTCCCAGGCCATTTTTGTGGAATTCCCTGTGTTTCGAATTCCAAAGGGAGAGCACAGAGAGCTTTCCTGAGCTTGGCAGCTGAAAGCAGGGGCATCGGTCATTCCCCCCAAGAAACTAGAGGTGCTCACTGCGATACCAGGAGAAAGGGGCATGGGCGCCAGCTCGGCCAGTGGAGGACATGGCAGGGAGGTGGCGTGGCTCAGCGCCTAACCCTGCGCGCATCCACAGGGCTCACCGCAGCCCGAGGCCCTGCTGCGGCTCCCACTCTAACACACCCACCTTGCTCCGTGTCCCCAGCACGTACAACTTCTCCACCGATGGCTTCCACGGTTCGGCCCCGGGCGCCGGCCTGTGCCTCGGTGCAGGTGTGCACGGCGGCGTGGACTGGATGAGGAAGCTGGCCTTCCGCTACCGGCGCGTGAAGGAGATGTACAACACCTACCGCAACAACGTGGGCGGTGAGTGGCCTGTGAGCTGTCGCCCCTGCCCTGGCCAGGGTCTGTAGGGCTGTATCACCTCGCCTCTCATCTCCACCTGGCCCCAGTGTTTTTGTTTTGGGTTTTTTGGTTTGTTTGGTTGGTTGGTTGAACTCACGACCTCGACCTCACACTTGCCAGGCAGGTGCCCCGCAGTGTTTTTAGGCTAAGTAGCTTAACTGCCTGGGTTCGGTTGCAACTTTTGATCCTCCTGCCTCAGCCTCCCAGAGTTCTAGCATTACAGGGGTGCTTTATCACCACACCTGGCTTCACCTCTCTTTTGACAGTGAGGCAGCCAAGGGGTGGAGGAGGAATCTCTTCTAGTGTGCTTCACCGGCAGAGGCTGGGCCTGGACGCAGGGTGGCGCTCCTGGCACCACCACAGGGCTCCTGCCCAGCTACTCAGGGTGCAGCCTTAGCCCCACCTGGGACTTGTGAGCAATGCCAATTCCCGGCCCCAGGCAGCCAGCCAAGAGCTGGGTTCAGCAAGCTCTCCAGGGGGTGTCAGGAGGCCTAGTCTGGGACCTAGGGTGGTCCCTGGGGCAACCACTGAGCCACCCTGAATGAGACTGGTTACAAGTGCATGGTTTCAGCCCACTGGCCCCAAATCTGCATTTAGCAGGATTTTCCAGTGATCGTGGAGGCAGGAGGCTGGAGGAGCGCAGGCGTCTCTGATCCTCCCTCCCGCCTGGCACCTGGCAGAGCTGGGTGGAGCTGGCCTCAAGGATGGGACAGCCTTTCTTCCTCACACTGAGCAGGACATCTGGGCAGGGCTGGTGACAGTTAGCCAGGACGTGGCCAGGCCCTGGGTCACTGGTTCTGGAATTCTCTAGGCCGGAAGCCTCTGGTGCTCCCCACTCTGCTCCCAGGAGGAGGAGACCCCAGGCTCCGCTGCACAGCACGCCTTCCTCTGCGGCCTTGGGCGATGAGCAGCCCCTGGTTTCCAGACCTGGGAAATGGGAGGAAAAGTAATTCTGCTTCGCTGGGGTGCTGAGCCGTGTATTGCACATGTGCGTGGAAGGTGTGGCTCTGTCCAGTGCAGCAAGCACTCGGTAAACGGCAACTGTCATCACCAGCTGCTTGGTTTTGCATGGGTGACCTCTGCTTTCCCTGGGCGGCCACTGATCCTTCAAGGCAGCTCTTCTGTGTGGTCCCCAGCTGCAGTCCTGTGCAGCTCCGGGCCAAGTCCTGAGCTGCCACTGCTCAGTTTACACAGTGCTTGCTCCACACAGGCTCCGCTTTCAGCACTTTTGACTGCAATAACTCCTTTGCTCTTCCCAACATGTGATGTTGTACGAAGCAGAAACAGATCAGAAAGGTTAAGTGATCTGCCTGGCATCACACAGCCCAGGCAGTGGAGCCACTGTGGAGCCTCCTGCCAGACAGCGCCATCAATTCTGCCCTCAGAGTCACTTTCAGTGGCCTCTCTGGTGTGAGGCTGGGGTCTGCAGGTGGGAAGCAGCAATCTCAGGTCAGGGTCACCCTGCTGCTCAGCCACCCCTGCGTGGGAGGGAGACCAGCAGGCACACTTGGCAGGGCAAACAGAAAGGCAGTGACTGGCGGAAGCAAGTAGCTCCCATCCGGGTCAGAGCCCAGGCAGTGCAGAGCAGGAGAGCCAGGAGTCATGTGCTCTAGAAAGTGTAGACTAATTAGAAGACGACCTGAGAGCAGTCAGGACTCACCCTGTAATTCATGTGACCGTGGTCAGGGACCCCCTTCTGTGGACCCAGAGGTGAACAGAAGAGACGAGGGAACTGGGCTGGTGGCACTGAACTCAATCCCAGCTACTGCCACCTATAATCCCAAGGTGAAGCTGGAAGATTGAAACTTCAAGTCCAACCTGTGCAACTCAGCAAGATCATGACTCAGAATGCAAATAAAAAAGAGCTGGAGGTGTAGCTCAGTGGGAAGGCACCTGCCCGGCACTGGTTCAATCCCCTGTAATGCAAAAAATAAAATTTTAAAAAAAAAAAGCCCCTGTTCCCATGGAGTTTGTATTGTTTGGAGATCAGCTGCCAAACCTGTCTCCATTATTTCCTCCCTGTGCTGAACAAGTCAGCCATCCTCCCAGTGCCTGTCCTTCACCTAAAAAGTAGAAGTAAAATAAGTGTCCACTTATGTATAGGGCTGCAGTGAGGGTGACAAGACACAGGTCCCTGCACACAGTAAGGACTCATTAGGTGTTAGTCATTATTTTTTTAAATTGTTTATCTATACCATAGCAGTCCAAGCTCTATAGTCTATGTGTTTTGTTCATCTCTGTATATTCAGTGCCTGGTATAATATTGAGCACATAGAAAGCAATTCTAAAATCTTTGTTGGATAGGTAAATGGATGAATAAATGGATACCCAAACCCTCTCAGAGGGCTCAGGTCTCCTGCCCAGCAGGTATGACACATGGCTGCAAAAGAATGACAAATAGAGAATTATTTTTCAGTTAAGGAACTCTGGGATGACTCGGTGCTTTCTGTGAAACAACAAGCCACAAGTATAAAAGCTCATGACTTTTACTGGTTTCACTTAGGGAGGTGGAACAGGGAGGTCTCGGCAGAGTGCTAGGAAAGAAAAACTGCAGGCATTGGCTCTAAGGAGAAACTGAGCAATTTTGTACCAGGCACAGAAGCTCTCCAATGAACAGTGCAGTGGGTAGTTTGATGTATGCAAGGCTGACACCTTTACTACCAGGAAGATAAAATTCTTTTTGAGTCCCATGGCCTCAGCTGAGATGTTATCTCATGTCTTACCCCTGGCATCTCACAGGCTCCTGCTGGAACCCCCACCCCAGCCATGGGTGGGGGTACAGAATTCTCACCCATGTGCTTCAGAGAGACATGTTGATATCTCAGCTGGACTTGATCACATTCATTTAGCCAGTTAAGGAACCTCTGGTTCAATATATACAGCTCTGCATATCTCATGAATAGAGTTGAAGTAAAGGTCAGGAAAAGATGGAGGCAAGAGGCTTTGTTTCTCAAGAGAACACAGCTTGATGGTCTCCCACAGATGGATGGGCAGGTGGGTAGGTGAGTGCATGGATGGATAGATGGATAGATGGATGGGTTTGTTGTGAATGAATGGGTGGATGGATGAATGGGTAGGGGGATGGGTGAATGGGTAGAGTTCATCAAAGGATGAATCAATCAGTGCCAGGACTGAAGTTGACCTTGAGTGTCATGTGATTTGAATACTTGGGTATTGTAGCTACAACACTCCCATCCCTAACACTGCCCCAAGACCTTTCTGACGCGATGGTTGCATCTTTCTTTCCTTTGTCTCCAGGCTTGATAGGAGCTCCCAAAAGAGAGACGTGGCTGCAGCTCCGTGCCGAGCTGGAGGCACTCACGGACCTCTGGCTGACCCACTCCTTGAAGGCCCTAAACCTCATCAATTCCCGGCAAGTGCAGCCCCAGTGCCCTGTGTGCCTCTGAGCTTTCTCCAGGAAACCACGGTGGCTCCTCCTCCTTTTCCTCATTTGGGGGACTTGGACTCCCAGATTCTCATTTGCACACTTTCTAGACTTTTGCCAAAGTGTAAGTGTGCAAGGCACAGTGGAAACTTCGCACTGGCTGAGCAAATAGTGGAGCGGCTTCCTGGGGACCAGTACGTACCCAAGTTCCTGCATCAGAACTGGCCTGTGCTCCCCACTTCACCCCAGCTCCCCAGAGCTCTATCAGCCTACATTTGTGCCTGTCACGCATTTACATAACCTGGGCCCATGCAACTAATTAAATGTGTAGCTTTTGCAATAAAATGCAGCTTTGCTTTTAAAAGAAAAGTATTACACCAACCCTACTCCAGTGTCAGGCAGCTTTAGGCTTCAAAGAGAGGAATCACTGGAGGGCCCTGGGCCCAGCCCACCTGAAGATGGCCTGGCTGGGCCCCCAGCTCCACCCAGATTCCCGCTGACACCAGGCTTAGCAGGCTGTGAGGGGAAGAGGCCTGGCCCTGTGGCCCCTCTGGGTCTGACCTAATCCCCTCTGTCCTCAGCCCCAACTGTGTCAATGTGCTGGTCACCACCACTCAGCTCATCCCTGCCTTAGCCAAAGTCCTGCTGTACGGCCTGGGATCTGTGTTCCCTATCGAGAACATCTACAGTGCCACCAAGACAGGTAAGGGCAGGCCAGCCTCCGGCTGTGGCGGGAGAAGGGGGGACATCATCCCCAGGAGGCGATCATCCCCAGGGAGGCTATGGAACCTGGTTCTGGTCACAGGCTGCCTCAGGTCCCCAGACACGACAGGCTATCGTTGGGGTTAAAACAAATAGTACTGAGTAACCAGAAAGAACAGCACTGAATCCAGTTACTGTACTCTTGGACCGAATCACTGGAAATTAAGTGTTGCCAGTTTACAGCCACAGTGAGCTCTTTCTATGTCAAATAATACTGGCTTTCTTTTTCTCATGGAAGGAGCTGGGTTTTTTTTTTTAATTCTTATATCACCTAAAAACATATAAGACAAGAATGAATCTGAGATATTTTTAATTAGAACTGTAAACCTTTCTCTGAAGCAAAAAAAAGACAATTTATAATACTTTAGAAATATTTTCTTAGAGAAATTTTTGCCTGTACTGAAGTTCTAAGTCTGAATATGATATCGAAGTGCCTTTAGCTTTTAAAATCAAAGCAATTCAGGCCAAAATAGCAATTAAAGAGTTGTCAGCAAATCCTTGCAAATCTCTTTACCTTCATCCTACAGACCTCTAGTGCAGTGCATTTAAAACTTGTTTTTTAATTTTTTGTTTGTTTGTTTTTTGTTTTTTGAGACATTATATAGTTCAAACTGGCCTTGAACTTACTATGTAGCCCAGGCTGGCCTTGAACTCATGGCAAGCCTCCTGCCTCAGCCTCCCAAGTGCTAGGATTACAGACCTGCACCATCATGCCTGGCTCTTTTTCTTAGTTTTAATTGTGTCAAAATAACACTATAAAAATGGGACTATCTGGCCTTTTGGTTTTTGGGTTTTTTTGTTTGCTTGCGGTGCTGGAGTCACGGAGCCCAGGGCCTCAGGGGTGTTCTGCCATGGAGCCACAGCCAGCCTCACTGTCCCCAGTTACTCAAAGGCACTGTGTCGCTGTACACCATCACTTCCACACCCGACGGCCACAGAGATTCGGTCACTTTCCACCCCTGCACCGCCCCTTCCTTCTGGGCCACTTCTCTGTGTCCCCGTGTTGTCCTCCTTCCCAGGGGCCAGATCCCAAGGAAGCCCAGAGTAAAACTCCCTGCGGAGGCGGCTGCAGCAGGCAGCTCGTCGCCCCCGGGCTCTCACGCACCCGTCTCCTCCCTCCCCCACGCCTGCAGGGAAGGAGAGCTGCTTCGAGAGGATAATGCAGAGGTTCGGCAGGAAAGCCGTGTACATCGTGATCGGGGACGGCGTGGAGGAAGAGCAAGGGGCCAAGAAGGTACCCTCCCCTGCCCCTCCCCCCCCCCGCTCTCTCCCCTCCCCCCCTCCCCGCCGCCCTCTGCCCCCATTTGCAGCTCGCAGAAGCATCCTGAGTAATTTCCTCCTGCAAATCCCTTCTGTGGCTGTGGCCGCCGCCTAGGCGGCCCTGGGTCGTTTCTGGGATGACGCGGGGACCCGGGGACACTGGGCGGGGCAGGCTGGGGGGGGCTGCTGCACGTGCGCACGCTTTATTGAATGCTCGCTGTCACGTGTCCCGGGGGCCAGCCGGTTAATAAAGACAGCATTAGGCTAATGAAAAAGCAAATCCCGCATCTGTGATCCGGGCCTGGCGCACAGGGAAGGGCGTTCTGGTAGCCGCAGCCCCCTTCTTGGAAAAGAAACAGCTGCCAAAGCCAGGGGTCTGGACCTGTCAACAGCGCCCCAGAGAGCCTGCCACCCCCACCCAGAGGCCTGGGAAGCAGATTGTTAATGTCACAGGGCTTAATTTGGGGGACCTGGTTTCCCCTTTCCCTCACTGGCAGCAAATCCCAAGGAAATGTAAGTGTTTCGGGTCTCAGTGGATGAAACCCAGAAGAAAAGGGAGGGTCCCTGAGGCCCTGAGAGGGGCCTTGCCCCTGGCCTGGAGGGCTCCCCATCTCCTGCTGCAGCAGGCCCATCCCTGGGCCTCAGCCTCAGCAGCACTTGTGGAGGAGGGAACCCCAGGTCCCTGCTGCCCCGGACTTCCAGCTAGGTCAGGGCTGCCTGGGACCCCCCACCCGAGGGCATCAGCTCCTGCTTCATGCAACAGTGACCTGTGGGACAGTGACTTGTGCTCCCTTCACCCAAGACTGTCCAAGCCCTAGGAGAAGGGTGTCACCAAGCCAGGCCGAGGGTGTGCAGGGCTGGCCCAGACGCATCATGAGGCCAGGACACCCAGGGACCTGGGCATCTGCCTTGTGCTGTCCACAATGCCGGACAGTGGCTGTGGGAAGGGGACTTCACAGTCTCTCCCGAGCAGTGTCCTGCCCAGGCTTTCTGTCTCTGTCACCCTCCTGGTCTCGGGTGCTGCCCTTTCTATAGGGTCACAGTGGCTGCCACCACCCTTTCACATGCTGGCCACCAGGAAGGGGAGGGGAAACGGGGACACCTCCGCCCTGTGAGGACGCAGCCTGACACCAGCAGTCACTGCCGCTGCTCCAGCCCCGCTGGCCTGAGTGTGACCACAGGCACAGGGTGCTGACACAGCCGGACAGTGGGAGCCCTAAGAGAGAACCGGAGAGTGACAGGGCTGCCCCAGGCCCTCAGCTTCCCGTCCTTCACAGCGCTACTACTGACACCAAGTGGATGTCTGTGTGCCCCGTTCTATAGGGGACAGATTATGAGACTCATCTGCCCGGGGTCACAGGTGCCCACCCTAGTGCCAGCACCTGGTGGGGGTGCGCTTCTGACACTGAGGGCTTGCACCCCGAAGCCAGCTAGCTGAGGGGTCAACCACAGAGACCCGCACACCCCGGGCTCCCCTAGGGCGCCCTCCGCCAGTGTCCGAAGCAGAGGTGCTCGCTGGCCCGACTCCCCACAGCTGTCCCAGGCTGATGAATGGGTCATTAGGCCCAGCAGCGACACCTGAGCAGTGCGGCGCGTGGCCCCAAGGCAAGGGGCTTTGCCGGGATCTCCGTCAGTGTTGGTGTCACTGTTGTCTCCATCTCCGTCTCAGCGGTCCGTCTGTCTCAGCTCCACACATGAGATTCTGGAGCCGCCCCACCTGGAAGGGAGCCAGCTGGGGCCTCCTGCCCCTTGCTCCTTCCCTCCCAGAAAGATGAATGACAGTCTTTAAAGGGAACAGCCCAGGCTGGGAGGCCACTAGAATCCATCTCTGCAGGGAAAGGAAGGCTTGGCAGGCGATGACAGGCTAGGAGGTGGCCACCATGACCCAGGATAGGGGACGGACATCCTGCTTCCCTGGAGCTGGGAACTATGAATAAGCTGCAGGATAAGAGAGGAAAAGCTGTGCTCATTGAGGAACTCGCTGGAGAAAGTTCCCTTTCCTTCCATCCTCTTTTCATTCCTTCCATGAATATTTTCTGAGTACCTACTTTGTGACAGAAGCAGTGGAATGCAGTTGACGCCCCAGGGCCTTTGCACTTGCTGATCTCACACTCTCCAAATAACCTTGCTTCTGCTCTCTCCATCCTCCAGGGCCTACTTAAAGCTCATGGCCCATGAGTCCTTTCCCAACCCAGTCACCAGAAATAGACGCACCCTGCTGCTTTCTGCCCCAGCCCTTGCCAGGAGGTGAAATTATGCCCTTGACTCAGTGGGAGGTTCATCCCCTGAGCCTCCCATGAGAGCCCTGCGAGTATCCACAGCGACCAACAGGACACAGTCCCTGCGCTAGGGACACAGCCCAGCCCCAGGCCTGTGCTCAAGCCTGTGAAGTCCCTCTCACTGTGCAAGGCCGGGATGGGCACTGGCAGGGGTGGGGACGGACAGGAGATGAAGGGGGCAGGTACCACGTGCAGGCTGCAGGCAGGAGGGGCCTGGGGGGGTCCCAGGGACAGAAAAGGTAGCAGGCTCGCCAGGCACGTTCTGGGCATCCGTGGCTCCCCGGGGAGGGGTGCGGGGTCCCCGCCAAGGGCACAGGTACCTGGGCCTCACTGTCTCGGACCACAGATGAGATAAATGCTATGGCTCACGCGCGCAACGGAACAGGCCTCCGTTTTTAACATTTTACCATAGGAAGTTATTTTACAAAATAACACAACAAGCCCAAGTTTAATGAATAAATAAAAAACTGCCGTGTCTGCTTGTGACAGTAAACGCTTGTCTTCAGAGGCACACACTGTTCCGGGGAAGTGCGACACTTTACTCACCAGGTCACCTCTGACCCATGTAGGTTCCAGTTAGCTCTGCGTCACTCTCACACACACACACACACACACACACACACACACACACGCGCGCGCGCACGCACACGCGCACGCGCACACGCACACACTCTGTGCCCAGGAACCGTGCAGCCAAATCATGAAAGTGATCAATAAGACATAATGCTCAAAGTTTATAATCTCCCTATAATCCCAGCACTCTGGGAGGCTGAGACAGGAGGATTGCAAGTTCGAGCCTGGCCTGAACAATTTATTGAGCCCTCATCTCAAACTGGTAAAAATGACTGGGGAGGTAGCTCAGTGTGAAGGCTCTGGACTCAACTCGCAGTACTGCCAAAGGAAGTTTACGGTCTCGTAGGGCTGCGTCACCAGCTGTCCAGGGACACCGGCAGGCTGGGGGTTGGGCACTCAGCGGCTTAAACATCTGCAAACCTAACGAGCAGAAGGAGGTGGACTTCAGGGTGTGTCCAGGGCCCACCGTCTGCCAAGCATCCTCTGCATCCCCGCAGGAGCAGAGATGGCCAGGCCGCACTGGGGCGGGGGTGGCTCTGGCCGGACATGGATCTCCCAGAGGTTCGGCAAGGCACAGTTTGGGAAAGGGTCATTCCTCCTGCCCCCCACCCCCGCGTGACCTGTGGCCGCTGCTCTGTGTTCCAGCACAACATGCCTTTCTGGCGGGTATCCTGCCACGCCGACCTGGAGGCTCTGCGACACGCCCTGGAGCTGGAGTATTTATAGCACCTGCCATCACACCCACCATCCCTCGCTCCCTGCCAAGAGCCCCGGAGGCTGGACAGCAGGCAGGGACCTGCACTCAGAGGATGTGTCCAGTAACCGCCCCGGAAGCCAAGGATTCTGAGCAGCAGAGCCCCCAGCACTGGCTTCAGAATATTTGACGGTGGGAAGAAGGGGCCACGGAGGCTTGAGAGGCTTCTGCAGGAAGGACTCACACGGGCGAAGCGGAGGAAGCAGGTTCTTTATTTCCTTTTTAATTTATGGACGAATCTCATTACCCCGGTATTGCGCTCTTGTGCCTGTGTCGTTGATTTCCTTAGTTGTTGGACGGGTTTGGTTTTTTGTAACCTGGCATGCGGGGTGGTTCGCAGTTCTAATTTAAGCACTCTCTTCTCCAGGCTGTGCTTTGGGGGGACAATCACTCTTGGACCTTGGGGGTTGTGGGGAGACTCTTGCTTTCTGTCCTTTCGGGAGCCCCTCCTGGTGGCGCCTGGACAGCGCTCGGTGCCTTAGGCCGCCACGTCGCTCTGTAGGCCAAGGGGGCATGGACGGAAGCTGTACTTTGGGATGGATAAAAGGCATTAAATAAAATCACGTTTACATTTTGAAGCGGAGCAGATGTGATTCCTTCTCTCAGGCCTGCAGATAGGGTCCCTTTCAGGACTTCCTCGGTGGCAGAAGAATAAAATCCAACTTCAACTGGCTTCCACTGAGGCGGGGCACTGCACCGGGCTGAGCAGACACTTTCTCCCATGTGACCTGCTTAGGCTCTGCCCTGATGTGGAAAAATAGCTCCAAGAATCTGTCAGCAAAACCGTGTGACCAGAGGGAGGATGCCCAGGACGGATTCTGGTAGGAGCCCAGGATGGCATCTCACTGGTTACACCGGAGTCACAGCCGCATACATGGAGTGGATTGAGGGTTGGATTCTCTTGTGAGCAGAAAGTTGGGGAGGGCTGGTCCCCCAAAAGGAAAAAATAATCAGCAACTCTGAGTTAGTCCTAAAATAATTAAGGGAAGAAGGTAAGATGTTGGTTTTGAAAATATGACCAACTGCCATTGCAGTGACAGGACTTTACCAAAAACCTGGCAAGGACTCAGGGCAGGGTGGGGGGATCTGGAGAGGTCCCCAAGATGTCTTGTTACTGCCCTAGAGGACCACACAGGGCCTGACCCATAGGGTTGGACATTAAGCAGAAATGTGCCTTCCTTCCCCAAGCTGTGTTGGTAGAAGTCCAGGGTGACCCATTGGCTGATCTGTGTGACAGTGGAGCTGACTCAGTGTTCAGAACCTCAGAGCTGGACTCCAGCATTGCTAGAAGCTGTCCCCGTGAGGGACCCCCTCGCACACACTGAGCTCCCGAGCGGTGGGCGTGGTTGATTTCACCTCTGTATCTCAAAGCACAGAGCCTGATACCAAGTACAATCCACGATAGGATGGGAGGAGGGATGGCACTAAAGGCGGGCACCACACAGCATGGCAGTCACCCAAGGACTGCACACACAGTGGCCCTGTAAGATCGTGTCACCAAATAGCCACATGATGAAAAAATCATCTGTCTTAGTTACTTTTCTCAATGCTGAGGCAAAATATCTGACACCCAAAGTTAAAGGAGGAAAGATTTATTTGGCTCACGGTTTGTAGAGGTTTCAGTCCACGATCAGCTGGCTGCAAGGCAGGGTGGCATCCAAGAGGGACCTCACAGAGAGAAATAGTTCATGGCATGCAGAATGCAGCAAAAACATCCAAGCAGCAAGTGACAAGCAACACTTAACGATTGTCTTTCCATCCCTTATATTTTTATCAAGGGTGGTGCACCCTTAATCCTACATATTTAATGATCACATACCCTAATCCCAGAAACACACACTTTAGATGCAGCACCTCTGTAAAAGCCCCACCTATGACTGCATGTGACTTTGGGGGGACATCTAGACACAAACCATAACAAAATTGGCTTATGGCTGGAGTGGGACAGAGCCTGGACCAGGGTCGCCCCAGGATGTCACGTGAAGACTCCAGGGCCCCCACCGCCACCCCTTTGCTTAGCACATGAGCATTTATAATCTGGTCTGTCCATCCATCCCTGCCTTCCACCGCCAAAACCATCAAGACACATTCTGTTTAGTCAGTAGATTACTTAGGAGAGGATCTCACTATTTTAGGTTTCTATTAGCAATGACAATCGAATCATAGACATCACACAGGAAGAGGATGACCTCCCCTTAACCCTGAAATTAAATTACCTTGATGCTCAGCTGCTTTTCTGTTATAATGACACGCCAGTTCTGACAGAAACCAACGGTTAGTAGCCTCCAAGGCAAATGTTAGCTACCTCGTGCCCCTCCCCCTATATCCGCGTCCCTAGATCGCTCTGTCACCAAGAGCATTCCACTGGGTCTCATCCAGAACTTCATCTGCAAGCACTCGTAAAGGTACCCCTTGGCCCCTGGTTTTCTTCACTCTGCGTGTTTCTGAGCTGTATCAGTTTGTGGTGTGAGCCCCATCGTTCACGCTGGTAACGAACAAACTTGAGTTAAAAACTCCGGGGCAGTTTATTTCCCCTGCAAGCCGAGTTCCAGCAATGCTGTGCTCACCAGTGACCACCAGAGGGCAGTACGACCCCACAGCAGGCCCCATGCCCTGGCAGAGGCTGCCGGTAGGACCAGGCAACCAGCTTTGATAAAGCAAGACTTCCATTGAGGATGATCTGTGCAGGCCTAAGTTAAAGCTAAGGTCACCTGTCGCAGTGGCCGGGTCCCAGCTGACTCGTGTCTGTCTGTGTGGGAGGCACAGTGAGGCTGGTGACCTGGAGGGCAATCCAGCAAGCCCAGGGCTGGAGACACTGGACCATGCTTTCTGCCCAACTTTAAATGTGGGCCACTGTGGTTTTAATTAGCATCATCGTCGAGGTCGTTTAAATTATTTGGGGAAATGGAATTTATTTCTGTATCCAGAAGTTCACTGGAGAACAGTGATAATCAGCTGTGGTCAAACACTAATTTTAAAATTCAGCCAGGCCTGGCGGCACACCAGGCCAAATCCCAGAGTGCTGGGATTAGGTGTGGACCACCATGCCTGGCTAACACAAGACCCCGTTTGGACAACTTCCCACCCTGTGAGTTTGCACCAGAAGCCGCCTCAATCCCACCTTCCGGGCCTCCCCTGAATTAGCCTGTAGGCATGTGACCTAGGCTCAATCCAGAGCTACCTTGGCACAACCAATCAGATACACCCAGATTCTACCCAGGCTCAGCCAATCAGATACAACCAGATGCTACCCTAGCTCAACCAATCAGATACATCCAGATGGAA
This sequence comes from Hydrochoerus hydrochaeris, assembly GCA_004027455.1. Taxonomy (NCBI): domain Eukaryota; kingdom Metazoa; phylum Chordata; class Mammalia; order Rodentia; family Hydrochaeridae; genus Hydrochoerus; species Hydrochoerus hydrochaeris. The sequence goes on along the minus strand of PVLA01000671.1, from coordinate 51,682 downwards.
GGCTTGCCAATCAAGATACACCCAGATGCCACCCAGGCTCAGCCAATTAGATACATCGAGATGCCACCTAGGCTAAGCCAATCAGCTTTATACCTGGATGGAATTTAGGCTCAGGTGTTCTCACGCATGTCAGGTCATTGTTCCCTGGAGGAAGTCGCATCGATTTACTGGAGTTTTACAATCTTCCCAGGTGCTTCTAATTTTCACAGACACTAAATTTCACATTAAGAACTGCTCCCTGAGATGTCCAGCTCCATCCCCAACTACGTGTTTCCGCTCAGAGGCTGTCCCCATCAAGCCTGCCTGGGATTCTACTGGGAGAAAACCCAACCGATGAGAACAGATAGCACTTGGTTTGTCCACCACTGTGTCCCAGTATTTGGCTCAGCTCTCATGCGCTTCTGGGGTCTGCAGTTCTCAATATGGCCACCAGGTGGCAAGAGCGTTGAATTTCGTTAAAAGGTCACCCTGCATGGTCCAGGCTGGTGATCCCAGCCATTGCTGTCCCAGGTCTGGTCACACTAAGAAGGAGCAGGCAGCTTCCTCAAGGTTCCCCAGCCCCCATTATATCCCCCCTCTTTCTCATTCCTGGATTCAAAGGTGTTGGGGCCCTGAAAACCCCTGACTCAGACAAAAGTCAGGGTGCCACAGTGGGGACCCCAGTTGAGCCAGGTGTACTCACACACTGCAGGCCCATGGGCTACACACCACCATAGGTGTAAAAGCAAGCTGAGCACAGTGGCCTGTGGCTTCAGACCCCACTACCCCAGCCTGGAGCCCCAGAGGCCCCTGGGCCACACAGGAGACCTTGGCACAAAATAAAACAGAGCACCCCTCAGTGAGCCCCCCGCCACACCCCAAGCCCCACCGCCATTGGAGGAGCATCGGTGAGGCACAGCCCCGCACCTCTGTGCCACCCCAGGGATCTCGGAGCGGAGGAACCCAGGTGCCCAGTCCAATCCCCTGCCCCGCGGGACAGCAGCCAATGCAGGAAGCCCCTGGGACTTAGCAGCCGGCTGACTCGGAGGAACGTGGGAGAACGGCAAGATGGAGGAGAAGGTGCAATCTCAGCCCTCAGCCCGGGAGACACAGACTCAAAAGAAATTGGAAGTCACACACCTGAAATTTCTAAAATGATAGCAACAGAAGTAGAGAGACAATTTAGGGTTTATATTGTTTAACTTTGTAGGCCTGTATCGGTAATCTGAGCAACTACTTAGAGGATAACAATGTGCTTTAGAATAACTGTGGTTGATTTCCTACTGTCTTGATTCTGAAATCCAAGACTGTTCTGATTGTTTTGTTTCATTTTATTGTTTTGTCTTATTCTCTTTAAAATTAAAAAAAAAAAAAAAAAAAAAACCACCACCACAGCACTGGGGAGAAAGGTACCTGCATGTTTGTGGCCGCCAGCTCTCCGGGGGGCGTGAAGGAAGGCAGTCAGGGGTGGGGAGGGAAAGATCCACACAGCAGAGCTTCAAATTTGAGTCAGGTGCCTATACTGATGAGTCAAAGAAATAGTAAGGCTAATTCACATTTTTAAGATGCTATCTCTCCACCTGCGAGTCAGCAAACCCCCTCTTCTTGTCTTGTGCTCTAGGGAGGCAGGGTGGGCCCAGGGGCTGACATTTGTGACCTTCACCAAGACCCCCCCACCCCTGGGGACATAGCAGGGAGCAGGCAGCGTCCCCTCCACAGCTCACATCCAGCCCAAGCGCAGGCACCTCCAGGCTTCCCGGGTAGACATGGAAACCTCGGGGCTGAGACAGAGGCCATGAGGGCCACCTCAAGAGTGACCGCTGGATGCCAGTGGGGATGAGGCGCCAGCAGCCTGGAGGGTGTGACAAGTACACCAGTCTCACCATCTTGAGAGAAAGGGCTGTGCTTTGCAGGAGCTGGCAGGCCTGGGGGCTGGACATCACCTCCTGCCGGGGGACCCTCTTCTCTGGGACCGTGGCCAGGCCCATCCTGGTCTTCAGGAGGAAACGAGGGCACCAAAAACACAAATGCACCCAGGAAGGAGCTGGCCTTTGCTTCTCCCACCCCAGGAAGTGACAAATGGCGCCCCAGCGACTACAAAAAGCACTGATGCAGGCGAGACTAGGATCAACATGAGCACAAAGCTCGGTCACTGCTCGGCCTGTGACTGTTGGGACAGCAGTGCAGGGACTGGGCCCTTTGCAGCTTTACCCCATCCAGGCATCAAAGGGAGCCGCAGGCAGCCTCGCGAGCCTGACCTCAAGAGGACCCCATGTGCCCTTGCCACACTCACACCTTCCAGCCACACAGAGCCCTCGCTGTCACCAAGCAGGTCATGGTTGCAGGTACCCAGGACCTGTGCCTGCTGGTCTCCCCATCTGGAACATTCACTTATCCTGTGGTTTTCACACAGCCAGCTCTTGCTTTAGTGTTGGCTCAAATATCCCCTCCCGAGAGAGGGCGCTGCACTGTGGCTGTCACCTACACCTTGGTCTTGGTCTGAACCATCATGTCCTTTGACAGCAAACACCCAGCTGCCCAAATCCACCCCATGCTCTGTTGAAGGCCCAAGAGATGAAAACAATGATTTTTTAGATGGCTGGGGAAAGCCCAAGAGATTAGTATTTTGCAATACAGAATAACATGATATTTGGCTGAGCTGGGCATGGCACCACACACATGTAATCCCAGCGCTTTTGGGAGGCCGAGGCAGGAGGATCTTGTTTGATCTCAGCCATTTAGCAAGATCGTGCCTCAAATTAAAAATGGTTGGGGATGTAGCTCTGTATGAAGGTCCTAGGTTCAACCTCCAGTACTTTTAAGACAAATGACAACAAAAAAAAGTAAAAGGGAGTGGGGCCTGGCTGTAAACCATTACCGGACCTCAGCCACAGCCCTCTGTTGTCCCCTCTGTGGTTGCTTTCATGTCACAGAGCAAGAGACTGATGCAGACCCTGCCTTTATAGAATTCACTCCCTTAACATCCCCTGGGCTCAGGTCAGTGACCTGAGCTCATAAATCACAGTGGCCTGGCCAGCAGCACAGTGTCTGATAACAGGTATCTGCTGGCCACTTTTTTTTTGCCAATGGTCTCGCTATGCAGCCCAGACTGTCCATGAACTCATGGTGATCCTCCTGTCTCAGCCTCCCAAGTGCTGAGATTCCAAGCATATGCCACCATGCCCAGCCCTACTGACCTTGTAATGTCCAGATACCTTGAGGGGCTCACTGAGCCTTCGTCCTTGGCAGGAGACAAATCTTTACCAGGGAACCACCGGCCAGAGAAAGGTGACACCACTTGTCTGCTGGAATCCTCGCCTTTCAAGGCTGCTCCACTCTCCCTGGCCTAGAGCAGAGGACAGGATGTGCCTGGCAATGATGAGGGTAGCCCCAAGGGCTTGGGCCCTGCCTCCACCCCTCCCCGCTACCTGCAGGGGGTGCAGCCTCCAAGCTGCCACCTGTGAGCCTATCCAGAACCTAAGACTCAGCCATCCCAACCATTTGGAAAACTGCAAATGTGAGGACGACCAAGCCATTTTGCCAAAACAGTTTAATTAAAAAAGGTGAAGAACCTGAAAAAACTGGGAGAGGAGGAGGGGAGAACCCAAAAAACCATACCGTGCGAGTCCACTGGCTCAGTCACAAAGAAACACTATCATCAAAAAAGATATTTAAGTTTAATACAAATTTTATACAAAGAAAATGTGAAAAAATACTTCCATATGCTAAAAGCAATTATGCTTCACAAATAAGGCCAGCTAGGCTATTTTTTTTCTTTGACAGCTGCAATTCACAAATGTTCTTTCTCCTGTTTTCTTCTAGTATCTCTTCATATTTCTTCTCTAATATGGGGAACTAGCTGGAAACTGTACAGTTCGCATCCTCTTATCAACAATGAAGAGAAAGGAAATGAGACTAAAATGTACAACAAAATGTACTGGAATGATATCGTACAATTAATTTTCTCATATACATACATCACCTTTTGCTTTTGATCAATGCCTTTGTTTTACACAACATACAAAATGATACTACAGCATACGTAGTGTAACAGACAGCATGGCGCTCGCTTCCTCTCATACTGCCTCTGCTTCATGCTTACATAAAAACGAAAAACTGCATCCGGAAATAATACCTACATGCTCCGTCCAGACGCACGTGACCCTGCATGTGTCCTGCCTCGGCCTTCCTGCTTCCGAGGAGCAAGCTTATCAGGGGTGTGTGAGCGTGGAGAAAGGAATCATAAAGCAAAGAAAACAGATGTTTTTCTTTGTTGCCGAGTTTATGACCCTAACGCTTTCCTACGGGCTTCCGTTCTGCGGTCTAGCTGAGCGGGGCTTGTCTCTGTGTAGCTTCTGTAAACAAGGTGGCTGTTTTTCCCTTTAGGAGTCATCGTTTCCATCGCGCAAAAGGACCACGCGGATCAGCTCTGCAGGGCCCTGTATGCAACGTGGTGGGGACAGAGCCCGGCTGTGGCGAGGGGCCGATGGCTTGGTGTGGTCGGTGCTCGGTCTCCTGACTGCACCCTGCTGCTGGGGGACACCAGCTGGGCTCCCCTGCAGATCCGAGGAGCAGGACCCGTTTGTGACATTGATCCCTGGGCCCCACTGGGCAACCCCTTTTCCCAACACCAAAACATTCCTTTTTGTTGTTGGGTTTTTTTAACTTGTTTTTTTTTCTTTTTTTGTATAAGTTAAAGTCAATACAAATATAAAAAGGAAAGGTGCTCTAGATCCAATGACATCCACAATTGTACATTATTTACACCTAAAGCTTAGGGTGCAAGTGGTCCAACAAGTCTCAGCAAGGCGATGCCCGACGTCCTGTAGTGTGGGTGTCCCAGTGCCGAGCGCCAGCCCAGGCCGTGTCCCCGCTGGTTCCGTGCCTCCCCTTCTCCGGCGTCCCAGCTGCTTCCCCGAGGGCTGGGTGGCCCCGGGGCACCGCTCGCCCCTAGTCCCAGAAGGTGTCCAGCCGAGACTCTTTCGGGAGGAGGCTCTTGGCGCTGGCCCCGGCGCTGTGCTCGGAGCGGCCCGACCCACGCTTCTCCTCGCTGCTGCCGCTGCTGCTCCAGACACTGGACTTGCTGCTCCGGGAATGGTCTGGGGAGAAAGCGACAGGGTGAGCGCGCACCGTGTCGTCTGCCAGCCCGGAAGCCACCTTCCCACCCACTCCACACAGCGCCAGCGGGGGAGAGAAAGCCACCGCCGACTCCCTGCCCCTGCAGTCTACGCAGCACGAACTGAAATGACTTCGAGTTTCAGGATTTAACAAGAACTGGCTGGAGAATCAGTAGGGCGTCATGCTCAGAAAACAGGTTAGTGAGAAGGGTGCCCTGCTGCCAAGGGAGGCATCTCTTGTGCCATAGCCGGAACCAGGCACCCCCATGACGTCACTGAAAGACACCAGGAACCCCATGCACTTGTGCTTCCGACCCTGGCCATCGCTGAGAGGCAGCAAAATCTGGCATGCAGTCTACTTACATTCATGACGCTCCTCTTATAACTTACGGGTAACTTGAAAACAGGACTCATGACCGAACCACAGGTGCCCACCCATGGGAGAGGAGCGCAGAAGAGAAAGAGGGTCGACCAGATGGCTGAGACCACTGGGTGCACAGGCCTGTGGCTCTCAGTGGGACACATGGAGGGGTCAGTAAAGGATGCAACCCAGGTGAAAGCTGGGATGGCCTCCAGGACATGGGCAGAGCTTGGAGTGGCTGAGTAAGAAGCAAGGAGGCAAAGGGAGACCCAGACGAGGCGTCCTGAAGAGCACCCCACTGGACGGAGGCCAGGTCTGCAGGAAGAGGGTGTGCGCCCCCCAGCAGCCGCCACAAAGAGCCCACCGGGCTGAGATCGTTCACGGTGTGCACACGGACTTTCTCCTTTTTAATTTTCGCAAAGTGGTAGGTTTGATTAAAAGAGACTGAGTGTCAAGCTTAGAGACAGAACTGGGGTGTCTGAGGAAGGGACCCTACGGTCACCTCCTGGGAGAGACCACACTGACAGCTGTATGGCCGAAGGCACTGACGACTGTATGGCCGAAGGCACTGACGGGAAAGCCAAGGCAGCAGGAGGAGAAAGCTCCCCAAAGGGGGGCCACCACCCTCACGGAGGAACCGCATCAGTCGCCAAAGAGGGGCGGTTTAAGGGAGGCCAATGGGGACAGAGCTGAGCCCTGATCCTGATTTCACCTCTACCTCGGTGCTTCCCTTACGATACTTTTACTTTCGGGGGCTCTGGCGGTGATGGCCCTGGGCACCCCTACAACATGAAGAAACCCCGCTATGCGGCAGGTGGCCACATCAAGTCCTGCAAGGGCTGCTAGGAAAAGTGGAGACGGGAGCTGCTGAGGGACCTGCCTGCTGTCAGGGCCGGGGGGGAAAGAGTAAGGTTAATGCCCGCAAGAAACCACGACCATGGCAGGGATTGGGGGACAGAAGAAGAAACAGGGCAAAGTAAGGACCCGGCACTGAGAGGACAGGAGAGGACACGCCCACGAGACACACACACACACACACACACACACACACACACACAGGGCTTCTCCCAGCAGCTTCCGTGAGACGGGCTCATACTTACACTTCTGGGCGGGGTAGTTGGGGTGCGGCTGGTGGTCGGTGGTGGTTGGGGCATAGGCAGGCTGCTTGTCACACCTTTTGCTAACTGAAGAGATAGCACAGTAGCCTCAGAGTCCGTCCGAGAGCTGCGATTCCACATAACCCCACGGGTTCACTGTCTTGCCGCTGTGGCTGGAACCAGCAGGCCCCTTGCTAAGTCACCACGCTCAGCTCAGGGCACTCACAGGAGCCTACAGCTTTTTCTCAGCGTGCAGCAAACCACAGACAGGACGAGTGGACACAGCTAAGCACTACATGCACGAAGACACACAGCAACCCAGCGCTTGGTGACCTGCAAAGTCTCAGGATTCTGCGATTCTCAGAAGCAAAAATCCTGGAAGCGCTCGATCTACCAATCAGCCCGGTCCAACAGGGAAACTGAGGCAGGTGCCAGAACCAGGCAGGGTTGGAGACCCCGCCCAAGTGATCCAAGAAGGGGGGCAGGAGTGACCGTGTGCCACCCAGGTGAGGACAGAGGAGATGGGGCAGAAGAGGTGCCAAGGGACTGAATCCACAGCCCAGCAGTGGACCCTCCAATCACATCTGAAACCAAAGATCCAGAAACACCAGGAGATAAAAGGCGTCTCCGTAAAAATCACTGATGCAGTGAAGATCCACATAAAGAAAAAAACAGAAAAAAAGGTAAAAAGAGGAAGAAGATGGAAACTCAAGAAAGTGCAGGCTGCCCAGTGTGGAGATGGGAAAGCACAGCACACGCTGCTCCACTGTCACAGCCACGCGGACACAAGAGGCGTCACAGGGGAGCAGTGTGGATCCGGAGACACACGGTGGGACGCGCCTGCACCCCACAGAGAACACGCAGCAGAGGAGGAGGAGGAAACGGGTCACCAAGAGGGGCAAGGTGCAGCCCGGTAAGGCGGAGGCTACCCTGGGCCATGGTCCTCCTGCACCCGGGAAAGAGCAACCTCGGGTACTGGGGCGGGAAGAGAAGGGGCCTGAGGCCTCAGCTCTCCAGGCTGACAGGCAAGAAAGTCAAAGGCAAGAAGCAGAGGCGTGGAGATTCGACACAGACAGAGACAGGGGAGGACCGGACCAGACGCGGCAGGGGCCGGGGCCTGGGCAGAGGTTTCCCATTCTGGAGTGTTCTCTGGATTTATCTGCACCTGCTGCCTTGGCTGGAATCTCACAGAAAAGCAAGCAGGAGAGGCCGGGCCCACCTACAGAGGGAGGTCCCAGCTCCTCCCAAGCACTGCTTCCAGGCGGGCGGCCCGGAAGGTGGGTGAGCAGCTCTGTTAGCCCCAGGCTGCGCCCCAGACACCACGCCTGAGAAGCCAGTGGCAGCAGAAGCTGGCTGCATGCAGAGCAGGAGCAGAGTCTCCCCGCGGGGACCCAGCCTTCACAGTGAGAATGCAGGAAAGGAGGCCGGGGACTGCGCTTCCTGAGGCTCGCCCTGTGTGTTCTTCCCTCTGCTCACACGGGGAGACGGTGCTGTGTTCGTGTGCATGTGTGATCCAGCCCTGGGGATTGAACCCAGAAGCCCTCAAACTGAGCTACATCCCAAAGCTCAAGGTCATCCAGTTTGATCCCCAGTACAAAAAAATAACTGAGCCACATCCCAGCCCTTTTTATTCTGAGACAGTGTCTTACTAACTCCCCAAGTTGCCCAGGCTAGGCCTGAGCTTAAAATCCTCCTGCTTCAGCCTCCCAGAGTACTGGGATAACAGGTGTGGGTCAGCATGCCTGGCTATTTTGGGTTCTATTTTTTGTGGGGATGGAGCCAAGCACCTTTTGCATGCTAGGTAAGTACTCTACCAAATGAGCACCAGCGTCCGGCCTCCCTGCAGGTCCAAATATGGCGCTGATGCAGGTCTACGGGCTCCCACGGGGAGTTGGGGTATGGAGGGCAGATGTGGGGACGGGAGATGTCTCCATGCCCAGGGAAGGGAACAGCCAGGAATGAGGACTCCAGCTGAGATGAAGGCCAGGCGGGCAGTGGAGGCCAGGGCTGACCTCACAGGCTCGCAGGGGCGGCAGACAGTGTGGGGTGCCGCTGCGGAAGGCGGGATCCCAGGCTGCAGAAGGAAATCTGGGAGGGGGGGGATCGCTGCCTGTGGGGTCAGACGCAGAGTCTGCTCCCGGTGACATCAGTGCGTGGGACGGAGGAGTCATAGGAAGGGCTGGGGCCACGGTGGTGAGAAACCCCAGAAAGCACAGCCACAGGACTGAGCCACACGGACGCCCCACTCTGCAGCCACCTCTGACTTAAAACAGAAGCAATAAGCCTCTGAATCTCCTCACCCAGTGGGGGTGTCCAGAGGCTGTGGCCCTCATGGTCACACCCTGAGCTGCCTGGGTACCACGACCGCTCTGCTGGGCCTCAGTTCCTCCTCGGTGTCACAGAAACAGTAACTCTTCCCACAAGGGTGGGGTATCACTGTGCCCAGTGTCTGTGCTGCCTGCCCTTCCGGAAGCCCCAGCAAGCCGCCCTGTCCACCTCCCCAGCCCCGTAGAGACAGGGGTTTCCTGCCTGGCCCAGGTCCCTTTCATCTGCTCACTGCCAGTCCTTCCCACGCCTCCCCTGACACCATTAGTGACACCTGCTTTCCCGCCATCCAGAACAGGGCATCAGGTCAGACACCACGCAGCCCGCGCGCTGGCCCTTTACAAAATACACGTGCCAGGCCCTGGCATAGGGAGCACCTCACTCACCTCAGAGACGGAATGGCAGGCGCCTCCCAGCCACTGGGCACAGGCTCCTCCTCCCCAGACCCCCAGGAAGGGGCATCACCAGCGCCCCCAAATGCCACAGCCCTCAAACTGCCGCCTGCTCTGAAACCCAGCATTCCCCGACTGGGCTCTCCTGTGCCTCCTTGGTGACCTCCATGCATCCGTGATCATCTTCCGTGTGTCTTACTCCACGCTTTTTACTCACTTTTGAACTTAAACTTTAAAAGACTCTTATCACCACCAGACAGAAACAAACTCAATTACACTTGCCCTAAACAGAAGGCTCTTCAAATTAATGTAACAAAAACCCAAAAGGGAGCCCCACATTTTGGGGGGCACCAGGCTGCTAGAATCTGAAGTGCACTCTTGGAGACAGTGGCTTCAAAAGGATCCGAGATGCCGACGATACTCAGCGCCACGCTGCGCCTGGGCCTCATGGAAGGAGGAGGAGCGGGCGGGGGCGGGGGGGGGGCCTCCTCCTGCACCTGTCACAGACAGAGGAGCGAAGCCAGCTGCACTCCAGCTCAGCTCACTGCCCCGTCCCTTTTTATTCTTTATTTTCACATGAAGCCTCCCCCTGGTCCCCAGGCTGCGCTCAAACTTGCAATTTTCCTGCCTCAAATCTCCCTGTAGCTGGGATAAGAGACGGTGCCACACTCAGGAAACTCTGCTTTTTAATAAATCCTGTACTTGAACCATATTCAATGCCAAGTTCATATCCCCCCCAGAGTCAGCTCCTGCCACTCTGTCATAGCTCTGCCATCCAAATCCACGCCCCTCAGGGTCCTGCCCCCTTGGGAAAGCATCGCTAGCCATCGTCACAACGGGCCTTGCTTCTTGCTTTATGCGTTCAACTGGCAAGAGCAAAATGAAATTTCTGGTGTCCAGCTAATGAGAATCAGTCATCAGGCAAAAGGATCTTAGAGCTGAGATGACAGGTGACAACCCCCAGAAAATTCCTCCACAAGGCAGGCACACCTTTGAAGTCCTCGGCCATGACCAACACTGGTTTAGGAGGAAACAGGAAAAAGACTTCCCGGGCCAGGAAGCAAGACTGCTCAAACTCTGCAGACAATTCCAGAAGTCCTAGAAAACTCCCTCGGCCTGCCCAGGAATCCCCCAGAGGAAAGACCTGTCCACAGAGACGGTCCTTCCACACGGCCTTGACCTGTCTGAGGCTCAGGTGCCCTCATGCCCCCAACACCGCTGGGGCCTCGGGCTTCACAGCTCTTTACCTCATGGCTCAGCTGAGAGCAGAACCTGTGTGCAAATGAGCTTGGAAATTCTCCAATAAGCCAAAAGCAGGCAAGTCTGACCAGTGTGGAGAGGTGCTGGAAAACTGCCTTGCCCGGATACGCCCTCAGTCCCACAGGCCCACCCAAGGAGCCCCGAGTCATCCTGAAACCACTGTCATAAACCCTTGTTCTCCCTGACAAGATGGCTGTGCGGCTGCCCCACTGTAAAGCACCGTCCACCCACCAGAGGGCAACATACCAGAGCCTTGGTTGGAGCCTAAGAGAATGGAGGAGGGTGTCTCTCTGGAGCCAGAAAGGTCAAGAGTCTGGAAATACAAAACAAAGATGGATTCAGGACACTGGGAAACCAAGTGAGTCATGACAGTGCTCACCGCTCCCTGCAAGGTATCTCAGTGCCTGTATCTAGTGTGGTCAGGTGACGGCTGGGTCACACAGGTTCCACACCCCTGTGCTGTCCCCCAGACTCCACACCAGAACACAGCACTGCACGGCAGGCCCCTTGCTCAACCCTATGGTCTCTGCTTCTAGAACATTCTGTTTCCTAAACGTCACTCAGTATCCTCGCCACCTCCAAATTCTTGCTTTATCAAAAAAAAAAAAAAAAATCTTTAAAATTCTATCAATTCCTTTTTATTATACACTGAAACCAATGTTTTTCCTGATAGTGTGATTTTGTTTTTACCCATGTACTAAATGGTTGAAAAGGTAAAAACTGATTAGTGTGCCCGTAAACAGTCTTTGCATAAAATTAATGTCACATACACCACATGGTAGAAAATGAGCAGGTGCCACCTTCATGAGCCAAGCTGGCAACAATTAGCAATTTAAATCTAAATCAACTAAAATTAAATAAAACTCAAAACCCAGATCCTTGGTCACATGAGCCACACTCTGAGTCCTGGACAGTGACAGGCGGTGGTCCCTGTGCTGGGCAGAAAGAATCACACAGGGCACGTGGGAAGGAGCACTCGGTGAGACTGCTTCACCCGCTGCAGTCGGGCTAGGGACCACGGAGGGAGGCAAGGAGAAGCTCCCAGGCACAAAGGATAGGGGTGTCCCCCGACGTGACGCAGGGCACCCTCACCGAGCCACTGTCCTTGCTCTTCTCAGCAGGTGGCTCCTTCTCCTTGGAGGCACTGGGCATGTCCGCAGGGGCTGCCTGGGCGCTGGAGGTGCTCCCCTGGGAAGGTTTGTTTAGTGTTTCTGTGTTCACCTCGGCATCCGCTTCCTGCTGAGGGGCAGTAGCTGGGGACAAAGAGAAAAGAAAGAAGCCAAATGTATGGTTCCAGGCCTCACTGGCACCCCCATGGCTCAGCACCAACGTGACCAACTAAACAAGGTCTGCAGAGCGGGTGGCTGAAAGCCCGTCCCACCCACCCAGGCCACCATGGCCAGAAGCTGGGTTCCCAATTCTACTGCTTAGCAATTCAAGTTTCCGATCACTCTAGAAGGGAAGCACAGTCTCACAGCAAGGACACCCATCCACGAGTCAACTGTGACTACCAAGAAAGACACACTCTGTCAGTGTCCAGGCTCAGACCTGTCACCACCTTGTGGACTCGTTTTTGTGTGACACAGGGCAAAGAAACCATGCGAAAGGACCGTGTCAGAGGGAGGCACTGCGCTGCTGGCAGTGGCAGCAACTGAGGTGAACAGGGGCATCTGAGAGGAATTTATGGTCAACAGATGTCCTGCCCCTAAAAAAGGAAAGCTCGGGGACACCTTGAACATCTCCCAATGACAGCACAAGGCTGCAGACAGCTCAGAACTTAGGGAAGGGACCAGGGAATGGGACTCCACTGAAGGAGACGTAAAATAAAGCCCCCTGGCTTTACAAATAAAGTTTTATTGGTACAAATCCCTTCCACCCCCCACTTTCTTTGGTATCAGGAATCAAACTCACAACCTCGCTCTTGCCAGGCAGGCGCTGTGCCGCTGAGCTACATCCCTGGCCCTTTGACCCACTCTTGTAGCTGGGGCTGCCTTTGGGCTGGCACAGGGAAGGTAAGGGGCTGTGACAGGGGCTGTGAGACTTTGTGGTCCACAAAGTATTCTCTGTGTCCCCTCCCACAAGAAGCGTGCCGGTCCCTACACTGGAAATTCTCAAATGTAAATCACACAGCCCTTTTACAGATTTGCCATGTACCGCCTTGTGTTATTTACAAATACTCTTAATACATTCTTTAAGATGGAGACTTATAGTTGGTTTTTTTTTTTTGACTGTGCTGGGGGTTGAAACCATGGCCTGTGAAAGTCAGACAAGCGTTACACCAAGGAGCTCCACTTCCAGACCAAGACTTTTAATTCTAACTACAGAAAGCTAGCATGCTGGTTGTAATGAACACTGACTGCAAAGATGAACTTTTCAGGGTTACAGTCAAGTCTGTAGACGCGGAGCGAGCGCCCCCTGCTGGAGGCACCAGGCCCGCAGCTTCAGCTACTCCATTAGAAAGTCTGACTGCAAATGCCCTGGGGCAGAGCACCTCAGCGACAGCTCGGCTCCAAACCAACATCTTTCCTCGGGAATTGTAACTGGTATTATTTAAAGCCAGGGCTCCATGACTCCCCAGAACAGCAGAGGTTCTCGACATCAGTATTACGCACACTTAGCCAGATCACTGTGCTCTCGAGCCTGTGCTATATACTGCAAGGAGTTGGGGACATCCCTGCAAAGGAGTCAAGATCAAAAACAACCAGGCCATGGGCCAGGGATACAGCTCAGTGGCACAAGCACCTGCCTGGCAAGCTCAAGGTGCTGAGTTCGATGTCTAGTACCAAAAAGGAAAAAAGAAAAACCATCAGGCCACAAGTCTAAACAACACGTCTGCACATCACTCTCTTGTGCACAAGATGTGACTGTTTGTGAGACAGAGTGACAAGAGTTGGCCAGCCACCCTTGGGGCACTGATCCCAACCAAGGTCCCCGTGGCCCACAGGAGGCCGACACCAGGCCCCTGCGGGTGCAGGAGGACGCCCCGGTTACCTGACTGGGTGCAGGACTTCATGTGCTCGGGCCAGTGCGCCTGCTGGCAGGGGTAGTCGCAGTAGCTGGTGTTCCAGCAGCAGTAGAAGATGGCCTCCTTCTTGCAGTTCGCACACCACTGCTTCTTCTTGGTCTCGTCCACCGCCTGCTGCTTCTCAAGCTCCAGCTGCTTCTTCACCTCAGCGATGAGCCGATCCCGCTCCTGCTCCAGGCTCTGCCGCATCTCAGCCATGGTCAGCTCTGGCGGGGGAGGAAAGGACACTGGCACACATCCGGGCTCGAAGCGCCCCCCACTGACTGCTAGCCTAGCTGCTGAGCCTGAAGACAACAGGCGCCCCTCGGAGGACCTCACCCCAAATCCACTATGACAATTTTATCGTCAGTGTAAGGCTTTTCCCCATCAACCAATACTCACATACCAACTGCAGGCACGGGCCTGAACACACAGAAATATTAACTCAGGTAGCCTTTATAATGACCCAGCCCTTCTGGGTAAGTACTGTCCTTCCACCCCTTTCCAGAGAGGAAACAGGACAGAGCTAAGCCTACTTTAGAGACGCACCTCTCTTTCCTTTCTATCTTCTGTCTTCTCTCTTCCTTCCTTCCTTCCTTCTCTCTCTCTCTCTCTCTCTCTCTCTCTCTCTTTTTCTTTCTTTCTTCTTTCTTTCTTACCAGGAATTGAACTGAATTCAGGACCTTGGGATTCCCAGGCAGGCGCTTGTTCAATAGCTTGACCTATTTCCCCAGCCCCACACACACTTTCTTGTAGATGGACCTTGTGGCACCAGATCCAATCTATCACTTAGGACACTGTGGTTGATCTTTATGCTAACAGGATAACTATTAAGCTGCTCAGTTTACTGAAGTTTTTCAGTAATTTTACTTCAAACCATGGCCCATTTGCAAATCATTTGCGAGTGGTCTACAGGCCAAAATAAAAATAAACGGTTCCTCAGTTTTGGGGGCAGAGGCTATGTAATGCAGACTGGCCTGGCCTTGAACTCACTTAGGTAACCCAGGCTGGCCTTGAACTCACAACGATTGTCCTCAATTCTTGAAACACTCTCAAGACTTAAAAGGACTAGTACAAAAGTATTCACATAGACCACAGCTGGGCTTCCCTCTGACAACAATAAGGAACTACTGATACTTTTGGAAGAAAGCCTTTCCTAAGGTCCACACAGAATGATAGGACCAACAAACCATCCTCCACATTGTAATATACACAGGATGCATCTGAGTATTTGTAAAAACACCAGCATTTGCTGGGACTGATGGTACGTGAGGCAGGAGGACTGCTTCTAGTTTGGGGCCAACCTGGGCTACACAGGGAGTTCAAAGCCAGCCTCAATGGCACAGCAAGACTCTCTCTCAAACTAACCAAAAGAAAAAAAAACTCATCGATGAACAGGGGAAAGTCCCAGATATAAATCATGGCTGAGTAACTTGGAACAACTTCCTTAATATATCTGTGCCTCACTTTCTTCACTTAAAAACTAGGGCTTTAACAGAACTCCTTACCATGAGAGCTTCTGTAATAAATAAAATAGCAGATTCCTGCCACGGTCATAGCTCATTAAGTCAGAGGTGCTACTGTCATTCATTTATTGTTGTTGGTATAGATGCTCCTCCACGTGTAACAAGGTGACATCCTGATAAACCCCCTGTCATAAACTGCAGAGCCCAGTGCCTCCCTCAGGATCCCGGGCTGAATGGGGACTGCAGGTCACCCCCATGGCCGGTGTGGCAGAGGAAGATCAGACTGCACACCACCAGCCCAGGAAAAGATGAAAACGCAGAACCAGCTGTGTGGCTCTTACTCAATGTGTGCTGATTTGGCCCATCAGACAGTCAAAGAATTGGGCTGGGGATATAGTTCAGCAGCATAAGTGCCTGCCTGGCAAGCACAAGGTTTTGAGTTCGATTCCTGCTACCAACAGGAAGAAAGTCAAAGAATTTTAAGACAAACCATAATAAACCAGGAAATATCCTGAGAGAAGAAAGCTGAGGTTCCCAACACCCCTTTCACACCTGCCTCTGAGGTCCTGTGCTTAGGTGCAAAACTCATGAGCCTAGTTCTCCCTGAAGGAAGGTAGGAGGGTCCCACCCGAGCCCCAAGCAGTCCAGACCTGCAGACGGGCCTCACCCAAGTTGTGTTTCATCTCGGACAGCTCCTGCTGGTGCAGCCACTGCAGCTTCTCGATCTCGATCCTCAGCCTGCGGATCTGCAGCGAGAGCAGAGTAAGGGCTACGCCCAAGGGCCCCCGAGGCTGACCCAGGCTGCAGGCGACTGACTTGGTGTGGGCACCCCAAAGCTCCAATCGAGAAAGAGGGCACCCAGGTGAACCCCAAGCCACAGGAAGACTGGTTCAGAAGCAACAGAGGCTGGTCCCTTTTTCCAAAAAACAAAAAATTATGGCAGCAGAGAAAGCCCCAGAAAGTGAAGATAAGGATATTTTCATGTAAATAAAACATCAAAAAACTGATGATAATTTTGGACAAAAAACAAAAACCTGAAACTACAGGTAGCTGTAACCATCACCTATCAGGGCCTAGGTGGGTCCAGACTCCTGCACCTACAATTACAAAACCCAACAGCTGCCGATTAAACCTCTCTTCAGAGATGGACGAATGGGGCCAAAGTGATGTAGAGAGAAAAAGTAAACCTGAGCTGAAGTGATGACGCCATTCGCCAGTTCCACAGTGAGGCAACTTGTCACCAATGACAGTGACGACGTCTGGAGTCACTGCTGGCTATAACAACTGGAGAGAGCTACTTGGCATTTAGTGGGTGGAGGCCAGTGGCGGCGGTGAACATGCCACACCCCAGGATGCCCCAGGGCAGGGGGCTACACGGGGCAAACATCAGTTCTGCTGACCTTGAGGAAACCCAATTCGTCCTAAGCAGTGTGAATCACCACATTTCACTACAGAAGTACAGGGTCCAATTCTAGGGCTGCATGTTACCTCTCTAAAACTCAAAAAACTCTGGCATGCATCTGGATCCAGAGGAGGCAGTGTGGACCTACTTTCTTTCTGTTGTTCTGTTCTGTTCTGTTCTTTTCTTGGAGACAAGGTTCTGCTATGAAGCCCAGGCTGACCCTCCTGCCTCAGTCTCCCACGTGCTGGGACTGCAGGTAGGTGCCAGCACCCCTTTCAAGCACATATACTTTCAAGCACACATCTGTTCTTATCCCCAATATAATCACAAAGAAGATCACACTGATAAAAAGAAAAATAACATACATATTCAACTCCCACACCCAATCACGATTCTGGCTGTTCGATTAGAAGTGAACAAATCACACAGTGCGGGGCAACAGCCTGGATCTAGCCAAGCAAGAAGCGCCCCACCCACCCACAGGCGGCAGGGCAGGGGGAGCCAGCACAGGGACCCCTGCAGGGCTTCTGGACAGCTTCTTTGTGGTGCAGCCTTTATGTAAACACCCACAGCAGATACAGAAGTCATGTGTCATCTCTGACCTCCGCTATTGTGCTTCCGGTAGTGTTTTTGGAGAGATCATTATATATTTCTGTCATCGTCCCTTTTATTGCTTCCATCATCTGAAAGATAAAAACGGAAACAATCCACATGATCGCTCTCTGTGGCTTTTATAAGGTGACATCAATCCAACACGAATGGGAGTAATGCAGCAGCTCTCAAGTCCAGGAGATGCAGTCTCTCCTGAGACGCTGGTCACTTTTGGAGGTTGTGACAGGGGAGGGAGCAGAGGAAAGGCTGCAGCTGGGACCCAGTGGGAGGAAGCTGGGGATGCTGCCAGATGCCTCACAGTGTCCAAGACACCCCACAGCCAAGAATGACCTCAGCCCAGCGATCAGAACGTCACGGCACTGGGCACTGAGGCGGAGAAAGCCCGGTACTGAGCAAGGCGAGAATCCCCCACAGCTTCCGGTCTCTGGCTCTGGAGGGCGACACGGCTGTAGCACTGGCTTGCCTGGCACGGCCAAGACTGCAGAGGCTGCCGGGCCCCTGCGTGTGTTTTGTTTAGCCAATGCAGTAAGTAGGTCTGAGGGTGAGATTATTTTGTTTTGCTACTATTAATTCTTTATCCTTTCAAAAAAGTGTATTTTAAAGAAACATAATTCATACAACACACAATTCACCATTCAAGTGCACAGGTAGGGGCCAGAGATGTACCCCAGTGACACAGCTCACGTTCAGTGTGCACGGGTCCTGAGGACTAAGACCCACTCAACCCGTGGCATCCAAAAATGTAAAACAAAAGAACAAATGGCTTTTTCCCATGGCTTTTAATATATTTGGTTATATATCTATCATCACAATTCTAGAACTTTTATTGCTGCCCAAAAACAACTCTTTCCCTTTTAGCCAATCTCCCCACATCACGCCCTTGTGTTCTTGACAACCACTAATTTGCTTTCTGTCTCTATGAATTTGCTTCCTCTGGACACTGTATAAATGGGCCCTCACCACACGCAGCGCTGGGTGACTGGCGTAGAGGCTGACCCCAGCCCTAGCATGTTTGAGTGCTTCATTCCTTTTCATAGTGCACTGAGTAGATGTTTCTGCTTTGTCCTTTTAATGACTTTCATCTGACCCCTGCCTTTGGTCGCACCCTCTCCTTCTCTAAGGACCTGACCCCTGAAGGCATCGGCAGGTGTGAAACCAGCCAAGTGCCACTCCGCAGCCAGCCAGACCTCTGCTTACCTAATGTTTGTGGGACGAATTCCTCTTCTCCTGCCCCCCACCCAGCTGACCCCACCACCACACAGCAGGGACACAAGGGGGACAGGAGAGCAGACAGCATCACAGGCCTCCTCACCTGCTGACGGCCCCTCCTGGGCTTTTCAGAAACTCCCGTTCACGGGAAGGTGGCACAAAGCCCACTCTGGCATCTGCCAGGTTTCGCCCCATCATCGCCTCCTACCGTCTGTACCTGGGCCCTGGGGTTCCATATGGAAAAACCAAAGATAACAACAGTGCCCCCGGCAAGTTGTACACAAGGAACAAATGAGAAAAACATGCAGGGAAGACCGGCTGGCTCAACACCTGTCCCCGAGGTAAATATTCTGTTCATCATATTTTTACAGAAAAACATACTTGTATGAGCCGGCAAACGCTAACTGCTGCCAACCTCAACTTCACCCCAAAATAAGAGTCAAGTGAATAAAATATCTGTGGAGATTTCCGCTCTCCGAGTGCCACGGGGGCCACACAGGCAGCTGCCAGCACAAACACTGGCTGCTCTGTGCAACAGTCATGCTTCAAGGCTCCCAACTCCCCACTGCACCGATCAGGCCGATACAAAAAACACAACCAAAGTGCTGTACAACACTTAGAAACTGGATGAAAATCAATACATTACTAATGCAATGCTTACATTCCATTTTCAACATATCACGAATTTGTGGGCTGCCTTTCACTTCCAAATATAGCAAAGATCTCAACATTAATAAAAGGGCCTCTCTGCCAAAACACACAAACGCAAGTCTTCAACTCCAGTCGCCCAGGAGACAGGAGAGTTCACCCCCCACCTCCAGGCACCGCGGTTCATTTCTGTAAACGATGAGGAAAAGGTTTATCAAGCCAGGTCATTCCGACTTTTGCTGTAAGAGGAAAGGGGCCCGCAGGAGGTGATGGATGTAGGTGGCTGCAGGAGTTCAGAAAGTGGCCTTGGGGCTGGGGATTTAGCTCAGCAGTATAAGCACCTGCCTGGTGAGTGCAAGGTCATGAGTTCAGTTCCCGGTACCAAAAAAAAAAAAAAAAATCTCAGAAAGTGGGCTTGGCACAAACCACAGGCCAGGTCCACCTGCAGGCCTCAGTTTATCCATTTGTAAACAAAGAGCTTGGATCAAAGCAATAGTCGATGACACCAGGGACTGAGAAGAGAGTCACAGACTGCTTAGGTGACAGCAGATGCTTCTTCAGTTAGGAACGAAGCAACACCTTTTTAACCCCTTGTAATGGCAGGGAATACTGCAGCTGGACGGGTTCAGTTTGCTGCTGTTACCTTCAACACGAACACGCTCCCTTTTCAAAAAAAAGAAAAATGGATTTAGGCCTCAAGTCTCGAGACAGAAATTTAATCAGGTGGAATTAAATTTCTTTTAAGTTTTTAAGCTAAGGTGACTGAAATAAAATGAATTATATTTCAATAAAAACGTTAGCCAAATTATTTTGTCGGCAGGTAAGAAAACAATCACAAGGGCCGGGGCACCTGTCTGGCAAGCATGAGGTAGTGAGCTCAATCCCCAGTACCCAAAAGACAAATAAATAAGTAAAATAAAATAAAATTTAAAAATCTAGAAACAACTCTCTTCATCCATTCTCTATAAACTTGAAGTTAACTCATTCGTAACTAACCAGTCAGTAATTTGCTCATTAGCAAAGAAAACGTTATTTTATTTTAAAAATGATTACATTATTATTACTATGCAGTTTACTATATAGTGTATTACTAGGTAGTACCATGGCATGAGCTTACTGCATATTTAGCTGATTACTCACTGGCTATTAAGTAATTCAGAGTACTCGGCCCAAAAGCGAAGTAGGCAACATGCACTCTCTTGACAACTTCCATAGCAGGCACCCATTCCATGCCAGGCACCCTTCTGGTCTTGGTGGGGAGCAAGCAGACTACCGGAGCCTGGGCTCCTGGGTCATTATCCTTATGGGGGTTCTATGGACGGAGTCAGCACCTCAGCCCAGAGATCCCCCAGGATGCTGAGGAAAACCACAGCATTTCATTCACCTAATCTCAACAATGACCCTATAGGCACCTGGTAAATGGGGAGAAAGAGCGAAGCCCAGCTGAGTGCCTGGAAATGACACACCGTGGGCCATTTGCCCACCATGCCACAGACAAAGACTTTACCCCAAGGATGTGGTGACTTGAGGGAGGAGAGATCTCAAGCTCCCCAGTCCATCTTGGTTCCAGCAATAACCAAGGTGCAGGCCTCTTGCTTTGTAAACCTCATTCAACTTCCAAGTACAAACCACACCACTATGGTCAGCTGCTGGTTTCAGCACTTTGAGGAAAATCGGTTCCTAATGAGCAATTTATTGAATTCCGAAGGGTAATTCGATTCTATTTTGATTTTAAGGACTGCCTTTATAATCTAAGCCCTTTTAGAATAAGAATCACTCCGTTCTGTATTTTTCTATTAAGAGGAAGAGGAAATAGGAAGCACTATAAAAGATATCGCTGCATGTAAGTTTAGATGTGTGGGATTGATGACCATATTTCTAGGTTCTTGTTGGATTGCTGAACAGATCTGTTTGCACTCTCACTGCTTTAGTGTCCACTTTGTGTGCTTTAATTCTGTAACTTGAATAACTATTTCTAAAAGAACAATATGTATGTATCAACTAGTGACTTCTTGCTGTTTATCTTTTCTTGAAACTAATATTTCTACCTTTTTCCTGTTTTCTTCTCTTTAAATAAAAAAAATGTACAATTGCTATTGTAAAAAAGAGAAAATAGGAAGTGCTATAAAAGATATAACTGCATGTATATTTATGTGTGCAGGATTGTTACCCATATTTCTTAGTTCTTGTTTGATTGTTGAACAGATCTGTTTGCAGTCTCACTGCTCGAGTGTCTATTTTGTGTGCTTTAATTTTGTAACTTGAACAACTATTTCTAAAAGAGCAA
>PVLA01000671.1:0-30423 GCA_004027455.1 Hydrochoerus hydrochaeris | reverse complement strand
GTTTTTTTTGAAGTTCTGTAATATTTCTCTCCTTTTTTGTTTTATCCCTTTAAATAAAAAATTAAAAAAAAAAAAAAACCAACTTGAGGCCAGAAGGTAAGAACTCGGCAAGTTCTCTTTAAAAACAGGGTCTTGGGGCTGGGGATTTAGTTCAGTGGTGTAAGGGCCTGCCAGGCAAGCACAAGGTTGTGAGTTCGATCCCCGGTACCAAAAAAATTTTTAAAACATAGCAAAACAAAAAACAAGGTCTTCTCTCCTAAACACTCCCGCAACCTGCAAGGGTAGAGAGCCCGAGGGGTTCCCATCAGGAAGCCAGCTCTCCCGCAGCCTGCTGGCCGCTGGCCCACTCACTTTGCTAGTGTACTTGGCGATGTCTGCAGCAACATCAGCGGAGGCCGTGGCGATGGGCAGGTCGGCATTGATTGAAGACGCGAGGGTGCTGCTGGCACCCGAGCTGATGAGGGGGGACGGCTGCGTGCTGGTCACCAGGGTGATGGTGGACGTGGACGGGCTCTGCGTGACCTCTTTCTGCTGCACAGCTAGGAAAGGCAAAGAGTGCTGGTTACCTCAATGGAGCTGGATGGGCGGTAGAGTGGTAGGGTGGGAGGGAAAATCCTCACACATGCTGGGTGAACTTTTCTACTTTCGGGTCACAAACATCCTCACCTTGACCCGACTCTAACCAGGCTCCTCGGAGCCTTGTTCTCAACTGGGGCCAACCTTCAACTATAAAGATTTGAACAAACATGAACTATTCCAGAGTTCGAGGTCACAGCACAGATGACCCTGGCCCCCTTAGAGTACTGAGTGAGAAAGCTCCAGGCTGCCAATACTGGAAGATGGGGCCCCTCCCTCCCAGTTTCTGTAGTAGGACAGAAGCTAACCTTTAAGTGCCCGTTAGCAAACCCAGACAAGTCTCACCTAGACTGGCCCCTTCTGCTTTCTGTAAAGCCTAATGTTCCTGCTTCTCCTGAGCCTGTACTCAGACCCACTCTTACTTCCTCACTCTACCTTTAAACCTCCACCGTCGGAGGCCTGGGAGGTGGCTCTGTGGTAGAGGGAATGTTTAGCATGTACACAGCCCTGAGTTCAAAACCCAGCATCAAAATCAGAAAGTAAAGAAAAATCATAGTTACATTCAGCCTGGGCAACTGAGCAACTCAGCAAGACCCTGTCTCAAAATCCATACATAAACGTTAAAGGGCTGGGAATGCTGCTCAGTGAGAAGGCCCTGGTTTTAATTCCCAGCAGAGCAAGAAAAAGAAGAAAAGCAAGAAAGAAAAAAAGATAGATTACCTCTGCACAAATCAAAAGGAGTGGCATTCACTCCCACTTCATACAGTGGTACTCCACTGCTTCAAATCTGCCCTTACCTCCCTAACTAGGCCTCACTCTGACTTAGGCAATCTGGAACCTGCGGACCTACAGCCCGGTCTCCTTCTGGCACCATGGAAGCCCCTGTAGAAGGCGCAAAGGCTTATGGGATACGAGGACAGACCGCGGCATGTGGGCCTAACCCCACTGCCTCAGCTTCAGCTCCACCCCACCAACTTTAAACAGCAGGATCAGCCCAGCTGTCCTCCAAGCCGGCCAATGCAGTTTCTCATTCGTCCCTGCTCCCCACCACTTATCCCTGAAGGTTTTCACTGGCAGCCGATTTGAAATCTCACTGCCTTTGGCCTCACATCCTGCAGATGCCCAGGATCCTACTCGCTGTGACAGTTTCAACCCAGGATCCCCAGGATCCCCAGGATCACGCCCCAAGTCGAGGGTTTCCCTGAGCAGTGACACCTGCTCCAGCGTTCACAAACCTCCGCAGGCCGGTCCTGATCAGATCAGTATTTTGTCTGCCATTACAGAGCATCAGACATTGTTGCCAGGAGTTTGACCTTGCAATTTCCACAAGTGGTTCCTGATGTGGCTTTATTCTGTGCATGTGGCAAATCTTTTTTTGTGTGTGGAGGGGATTGAATTCATGACCTCGAGGTTGCCAGGCAGGTGCTGTGATGCTGAGCTAAATCCCTGGCCCACAAATCCCTAGTCTGAAGGCAACTTTGCTACCAACTTTTCACATTGTGCTTTTTCCAAATTAATGCCAAGAGATTCATTCCCAGGCATAAGGAAACTTACGCGGTATATTCATCGCAGCACTCTTTAAGACAGGAAAAAACAAGAGGCCAGCTCCATGCCCACCCGTAGGAAAATGCTCTAAACAAACTATGGAATACTACGCAGCAGTCCAAAAGAACAAGGCACAGACACAGACAGACTTCCAAAACATGCTGATGGGTGGAAAAAAAGAAAGCACGGTACCATTTTCAACTTTCAAAAAGGGAAAAATAAGGCAGCACTGACGGTGTCACACACACACATATATAAAAAATACATGCATAGGAAAGGCTTTTACAACGGTTGGTTGCAGTTGCTGAGGAAAAGAGAATGAAATGGAAGGTGAAGGGGTCAATGCTTAAAATATTTTATCAATATTTTGTCCCCTTTCAGAGAAGTACAATATGCATGTATCACTTACAAAATAGAAACAAAAAAAAAAAAACTTCAAAGTTAAAAAGCAAGGTGCAAACCAATTTTTAAAAAAAGATAATGTCAAATGGAATGCATAAGGCCTTCAAGGGTACAATGGCCAGGACACAAATGGGAACTTAAAATAAAAAAAAAATAAAAAAAAATTTTTTTAAATCAAACAGCAATGATCTCTCTCCTGTCCATGTGGCAAAAAAGAGGGCGGTGCCACGGACAGCAGGGGTGGCGGTACCTTTCACGGCCTGTCTGGTCTGATATCTCGTCCCCTGGGAAGACTGAGGCTGTTGCTGCTGGTTGTGCTGCTGCTGCTGCTGCTGCTGCTGCTGGCGCTGGATCTTCTGCATGTGCCACTTTTGGGAGGACGTTTGAAACTTACTTGATGAGTTCCACACGACCCGCTGCACGGCCGGGGCGGTCTCCTTCGGTAAAAGCGGCCTCTGCTTTTTCACTGGGCTCCCTGTGGCACCGGTGGCCGGCGTCGTGGCCGTGACGGTGGATGTCGTGCTGGTGGTGGCTGGGACACCGGCCGCGGGCGTTTGGGTGGCAGAGCGAGTGAGCACCGGTGTTTCGGGGGGAGATTGGCTGCCTGCTGGCGTGGTAGATGGTGGTGCTTTACCGACAACTACAGCCAAGGCGTGAAAACAAATAAAAACTGGGTTGGACTCAGGTTTGCCTATGGGGACTTTACACTGGTGAGTTCTGGGTAAAATCAACCATGGCCAGTAGAGTCGCGGGGTTCAGCATGCTGCACTCACCCCAGTGGCGGTCACATTCTTACCCAGGGCTTATGCTGCTTATCTGAGACCCTCGCCAAGACCCTTAGGGGATGAGATGAACAAGACCAGCCCTGCCCTCCAGGTGCCCACAGACTAACTGAGGAGGTGGCAGTGAACAAACCTTTACCCTAGAAGGTGTAAGCACCTCAAAAAAGTCCAGCTGGAGTCCACTGAAAAATGAATCAGAAACCCTTCAGCTACGGTTAGGGGTGCCTATAAGGCTCATACCCCACAGAAGCAGGTGGCTCCCCACCTTCAAGGAGAGAATCATCCTCTCCTCCACACCCCTGCATCCAGGACGAGTCTCAGGAGGTGCCGATGGCCCCAACCCTGGCACCAACAGGAAGCTGCCCCAAGGCCAGGACAAACTCATCTGGAACTCGAGCAGCAGAGGTCTAGCTCTGTGCCTGCCACCAGCTTCTACGGATATAGTGTGCGCCACAGTGGTTTTTCCTGCTGTGTAGAGGTCAAGTTTGAGCCTTAAGGGAATTTCATTTTAACTGACTTGCCCTAACTAAAAAAACAAGCCAAGAAGGATCCAAGCAGGATGTGAGAACAGCAGATGTGAAGGACTAACGTTTAACAGCTGCTGCTCTGTGGGCTACGTCTGGGCCAAGGGGACCGAGAGCTGGGATTTTGAGAGGCAGACGGGAGACTCTGGAGGAAGAGCGTGCACCAAGGCGTCCAAGAAAGGGGGAGCCTTTCACTGGAGAAGTGGCTGAAGGCAGGCGAGAGCCGGAAGCGCCGAAAAGCGCAGCAGGGGGTGCCGGCGAGGGTGCTCGTTATGGCTGCAGAGGCCCCAGCTGCAGGTTAAGTGAGCGCCCCCCCACTCCCACCCTCCCCAGGGTACCAACTCAGGCCATGCTCAACATCCCGGTCCTAGAAAAGACAGGTTCTTGACTACTCCAGGGAGGATCGCCATGAGCTGTGTGATTGAGGCAGCAAAGGAGGGAAGAGGCGGCTGCCCACTGACTCTGCAGCCTGCATCTGCCCTGCCCTCCTGCTCCCTCCCCGATGAGGACAGCATGGCCCAGCTGCTGGCCAGGACACCAGTGGGCTGGAAGAAGAGTTCTTTCTGCAGTGAGGACCCCTGCAGGCTCCAGGGACAGGATGAACGGGGTCCTTCTTAACAGCCAGCCAGAGGCACAGTGGCCAGTAGGGGTTCTAACCTGCAGAATCACCTCCAATGCCTGCCTTTTCCACTCTTGAGGGGAAAAAAAACTGTACTATTATTGCTGATTAGCTAGCCTGGTCCGCCTCAGGCAAAGGACAAACAAAGGCAAACAAACAGCTTGGCAGAGAGAAATACTCTGCAGTGGCCACGCTGGCTGGCTCTTTTCCTAAAAAAATTATTGTCATTATTGTTATAATTTAAAAGGGAGCAGGGGATGGCTGGAATCTGAAGAGATTACAGGTTAAAGCACTGTTGGGGTACAGTTGTCATTTAGATACTAAAGTATTTTAATTTATAGGAAACATCTTATAGAGGGAGAGTAAAAATCCATAGGAAATTTTGTCATAGAAATTTAGAATATATAATCAATCATCTGTAACTCCCCAAAGGGTGAATTCCTTAAAGGGCCAGTGGCCCAGAAGCTGTGTGATCAAATCCTTTCAGATGTGTCACTGGTTTTACACATAAAAGGAAAACATTTAGCTGGGTTTGGCAGTGTACACCTGTAATCCCAGCACTCAGGAGACTGAGGCAGGAGTTGTTCAAGGCCAGCCTGCGCTACAAAGAGAATTCAAAGCCAGTCTAAACTATATAGTGAAGACCAAAAATGGGGGAGGGACTTTTGAAAATGGTTCTAGGGGTGAAATTTAGGGTTTTCACAAAGAACTACAATCCCAGACCTTTTATTTTTTATTTTGAGACAAGGTCTCACTAATACTCAAACTTGCTATGGTCCTACCTCAACCTCCCAGAGGGCCAGGATCACAGGTGTGCACGGCCATGCCTGGCCAAGGGAGGGCTTTTTACGACAAGAATTCTCATCCCTTTGGGGAAGGACAGAAATGACTGCCATGACAATAAATGAGTGTGGCAGAGTCACCGAGGGAGCTCCTGTCACCCAGCCCCGGGATCACTGCTCTTCTCTCCCAGGATCCTCAGCGTCTCCACCCGAGGAGGCACTTGGAGCTGAGTATCCGCCAGAAGTCAGCACAGCTCACGCCAAAATGCCCTTCACTTCCTCAGCTCGGAAGTGAAGGCACACAGTGGTCAGATGCTCTGCTGCAGAATGTGACCCAGAGCCCTGTTTTCAAGACCCAAATAAATCACCAGGAGAGTTCTGCATTTGAGATCAGCTGGTTCTGCTCCAAACCCCGGGAAGCTGCTCTAGCTGAACTGTATTCTAGAATGATCTTCAGCTCAATCGTCTACCACCTACTATGTCTCCTGGAGAAGCTCCCTTCAGGCATCAATCGAGAAACAATCTCTACTTCTTTGAATCAAGTGGAATGCTTTGGGATTTTTGGAAAGTGAAAGATCTTTTAAAAACTGCTTCCCTGTGGACTCTCACTGCTGAGAAGCTCAGAACCAAAATGGAAACTCAATTTCACGAACTCTGAAAACTGGTTTTGTATAAAACCTCTCCCTAGACCACTCACTACTCTACCTTTATTTCTGTTTTTGCACTGACTTCTTTACTTTCATTCTGTTTCATGGTGACGTGTCCTTGTCAATCTATTACAAATTCTTCCTAGAAGTGGAAGGGGCATAAAACCAGTCAGTCAAAACAACTGTTCCGGGAAGAATGGAAGACTACAAACATAGGAACACTGTCACCCAGGTTTCCCCAGAGGTCTCACGGAACAGGCGCTGCTCCTACCACGCCTGCAGTAGTAAGATCCTACCTACTCCACTCCGCACCCTACTCAGTAAACAGAAGAGGCCTACGGAGGACGGCAGCCGGCAGCCGCCTCTCTGCTCCACTCACTTCTTCTCTGCCCCCCTGCCCCACTCAGAGACCTCTCCTGCCTCCCTGAGTCTCAGGAATCTTGTCTCCCCTAACCACAGAGGTTCAGGAACAGGCCAGGGTGCACACTCCGGCTAGGGGCTGAGGGTACATCAAGCACTTGCTTTAAGCTGCCAGGCTGAGAAAACTCCCAAGGACACAGACTTTCAATCACTGAGGGTTTGGGTAGGAAGTTAGTTCCTGTTAGAAGAAAGGCACCATCTGGTACAAAGCCTTGCTTCGCCTTGAGCTCCCCACAGAGTGCCTGCAGCTACAACCTGGAACTTGCCCAGAGGCAGTGTTTCTCCGGGGGTCCCCCGGGCTTGTTAGAGTCCCCTCCCCCACCCACTTGCCAAACTAACTGGAAAAAAAAACAACCTTGGCAGGCAAGGATGCCCTTCCCATCACACATTTGCTCCTGCTGGAGGGGCTGGCGGGGCTTTGGGTTAGGAGATCAGCAGCAGTGGGAGGCACCTGAGATCCAGGCAGTGGCTCTCAGCAGGTGATCTGCCCTGAAGGGGACATCTGTCAATGAACAGGTATTTTTAAACAACCTGGGTAAGTACTACTGCCATCTAGTGCATAGAGCCAGCTATGCTCCTAAGTACCCTCCAAGGCCCAGGCCAAAGCACTTTGCAGGGCAAACTGGATGGTGCAAGTATGAGGAACTCTAGGCTCTCAAGTGGGTTAAAGCCAAGTCCACTATGCAATAATACCCCTACCATTCCCAGGACTCCAAGAAGATCTTGGGCATCCTGCTGTCATCTACTCTAAAATAATGGCTTCACGTTGTGCCAAGTAAATATACCTACCAGCGTCTGGGCAGCATGGGGGGACAGGGACAGCTGAGCCCATGACCTCCGCAATGCTTGCAAACACCTGAGCCTGGGCAAATGCCTGAATGTTAACACTGTAGCCCCACAAATGAGTGTATTGCTAAAGTAGGGGCTCAGGCAAACAACACTGCTAAAGGGAACTATCGTTTGCAAAAGACTGATTTTACTAGGGTCACAGGTGGTCGCTGAGCAGGTAAAAAACAGGCCTAGGCCTGCATGTAAGCCTTGGACCTCGATGTGAGCACAGCTTTGCTGTGCCTTCTCAGTGGCCTTGGTGTCCCATCGCTTCTGAGAACACAAACACAAGCTGGGACTCTACGCCAAGTGAAGAAACAGGAAACTTGGATAAGGACTTACCATCCTGCTTGGGAGATGTCTCTTTGGGTTCCTTCTTATTTTTTCGACCCTCCCGCCCAGAATGGTCTTCTCCTAAATCTATGACAAGTTCGCTCTCTGAATCGGAGTCCAGGCCCAAATGTACTGTTGGGGAATCCATCTCATCTTTGCCTTTCAGCTTATCCTTTGTGGGATGAGGTGATGGTTTTGCTTTTTCTGCAAAGTCCTTCTCGGGCTCAGGACTGGCCTTGTCCTTGACTGGCCCTGGGTCTGCCTTCTCGCTGACTGGCGATGTGCTTTTCAGCTCCTCTTTGACCTCGACTGGGTTTGCAGGCTTGGGTTTTTTTTTGACAGCAGATGGCTCTTTGTCCATCCGACTACCCTCTTTGTCCTCTGTGTCTTCCGGTTCATTCTTGGTTTTCTGCTCATCGTCACTGATATACTCACTATCGCTACTATCTGACTTCTCGGAATCCTCTGAATCGCTGTGCTCTACGGCCGTATAAACATCTTCTGAGATTTCATTTATGCCTAAATTCAAAGAGAAAACCCAGCATGTGGCGTAGTCACAAAATAAAGAGCAAGATCACAAAATGCAAACACTTTCCACGCCAAATGCAGGGATATATTGCAAATCTTATCACAATGGCCGGGTGAGATCACAGTGAACCTACGCAACAACTGTCTGGAGCTGACCTGGGGAACCTGCATCTGCAGAAGGCTGCAGTTACCTTCAGAGGTGGTATGGAAGCCACCAACTGCCTGTTACATTTATCAGAGCTAAAGAGCTAAAGCTCTGTGACACTGCTAGCTCACTCGTACAAAGCATGGGCAGACTGGGAAAGTCAGCAGAGATGAGCTGTCCAAACTGATCCAACATACAGATCAGAGAACAGAGGCCCAGAGACACAATTTTCCCTAGGGTACAAAACCCAAGCTGGAACTCCTGACTCACTATGAGCGCTCCTCCTACATGCTTCCCCAAAGCACTGATGTCCTTCTCCCTCTGTCCAGGGCTCCAGATCAACCAGAGGACACAGATTCTCAGCCCTTGACACACGAGGCCAGCAGAAACCTTTTGCTAGGGAGTAAAGATTTGCTCACGGGGCATCTGTTTGCTTTTGCTATTCTTAAGTCAGAATTTGTTGCCCAATACCCAAATCAGGAGATTCCACATAGAAACCAAAGTGGCAGGCTTTCACAGAAAGAGCAGATGATCTGGCCATTTTGGGGACACAGGTCCACAGTGTGATGGATGGGAGGGGCCCAAAAACTACAGCCCCTTTAGGTGGGCAGAAGCACTGACTCCAGGGGACCCACGTGCCCAACCCTACCCCTGGCTGCCTACACAGCATGTCTGCATTGTTCTTCCACTCACAAAGGGACATGGTGAAAGTCATGTAAGTCTGTGTTTGTTAAAAGGGGAAAGTACAAAATAGCAGGTGGTACGGACTCAGAAACACGGGCTGAAGTAAATTTCTAACAACTCCATTTAAGCCATTTATGCTTCCAGCTCCTAATCACATGCTGGGTATCATCATGCTGGAGGGAAATAACCCTGTGCGCTAACATTTTGAAAAGAAGGGGGCCCAAGCAACTTTTTGGACCCTTTCCTCTAAAGCAATGGCCACCCTGAGGGGACTCTATGGTCCCCTGGACGCCCCAGAGAGAAAACTGCAAAAAGAATGCAGCCATGCAGAGTCCAAGGCACAGCAGGTCCACAGAGCCACCGGTGAGTTAGATCTGCCTCCAACAGAACCAGAGCAAGTACATAAGCAAAATACAAATGCCCAGGTCTGATATGACTTGTGGATCAAGGGTATGTGGTATATGTAGCTGCCAGTTGGATACGAGATCAAGCACAACTACACGTGCGATAGAAAATGCTTTGGTATTGGACCAAAAGGATATGAATTCAAATCTTGCCCCTATTTTCACTGCTCATGTGACTACAAACAAGTGACCTATCTCTCTGGGCCTCAGTTTCTTCATCTGCAAAATGGGACTGATAATAGATCCACCTCCCAAACCATCTATGAGCTGTGCTCAGCACTGTGTGCACTGCGTAAAAGCACTCAGTTAAAGAGAAATACTGAAATTCTTAACAACAATAATAAAGGAATTTTCAGCTTTATAGAAGAACGCAAGAGTACAGGGTATTTAAATCACCTGTCAAACATCATCCATGTCACTCGGTGTCCTAACTAAAGGGCACCCCTGGGAAACATCATGTCTTTGGAACAAACCCAGATGAACCCCAACTATAGCCGTGTCACCTCAAAGAGCCAGAGAGGCAGGAAACCTCACCTCTGAGTGGCTCTCTGCTGGAGTCCGGCTGTCCCTCACTGTTTTGGAAATGCACTCCTGGCCTCATTCACTTAGTTAACAAATATCCCAGAGCATCTACTATGTGCATAAGACCAGGAACCATAAAGAAGGCAAATCCTTTTAAGATAAAGCCCTGCCTCTTGAAAAGCTTCCAGTCTAGAAAGGGAGGGCTACCCCCCACCAGAGGGACACTTAGGCTTCTTGGCACCTAACCACCAAATGAGGCAGGCAACAGAGGGGCAATCAGGGGAGACTTTTCGGAGGAGGTGAGGCCTGAGCTCAGCCTTAGAGAAGGCAGGGCAGACAGGCAGCGTGAAGCCAGGCGGCACAGGAGGAGGAGGGAAGGCGACAGTACAGAAGCAGGTGCAGGAGCCAGGTTGTGGGGCTAGGAAGGGGCTCCATGCTAGACACAGGTCAAAACTTGGGGTGATACTGAGACACTGTCCTGTACTGAGGGGGAAACAGAGGCAAATTCAGCACCCTTGAGTTTTCAGGGTGCCTTTGCAAAAGAATCAACTCTATTGAGTTCAAAGAGCCCTCCTGATAATTAACTAGCTAGCAAGTCTGCAAAACTGTGCCTGGGTGGAAATACATTTTGTTTGAAAAAATGGTTCAAGGTCAAAGCAGCTGCTAAAAGCAGGCAGGATTCACTCCTTACTTCATCCGGGTGACAACCCTGCCAACACTGCCACCCACAGACCGAGAGACATACCTAACTGTGCTTTGCAACTCTCTATTGTCTTGTCCAGATTCAGCTGGAACCTGCTGCGAATCTGCCGCTTGGGAGAGATGAGAGGAACCGGGGCCGACTGCTGCTGGACCGACTCGCTCAGCTCCTTCAAGTCCATCTCGGCTTTGCTTCGATCTGGAAGACAGCATCACAGCCCTGTAAGACCAGGCACTGGGGGGAGCCCATGGCGCTCACCACCAAGCTTCCTCTTGGCAAAATCTGAGCAATCACATGACTTCGGAACTCAAGGAGGGAAAACCAGGGGTCACCTTATCATCCACCCCAATATTCCCCGCCCAACTATGTGGACAACTTAAGGACAACGGGTGAACAAACATCTGTGGCAGGCTGGCGTCATCTACTGAACAATTGTCCAGGGTGTTCCCAATGCCCAGTATTTAAAGTGGACAACCTCAGCCGGATGGCTCTGTTTGCACAACCTGGCATCATTCAGACTGCTTCAAAGCCAAAGGTTACAGTGCTATGTTCAGTGTCAGTATCCACACATACACCTGCCTGGCCAGGGCACACTGTTAGCTTTTTCCCAGATCTGGGGAGCTTCTGCCTAAGCAGTGCAGGGCCCTCAGAGGACACCCAGAGGTGGGGGGACCTGGCTGCCCGTTACCACACAGGCTTCATTTTTCATCTTCCATGAACCCAGTTTGGGTTGGGTTTCAAACAAGAAAGGGAAGCAAAACACAAGGGAGGCGGCCCTTCCGCCCGTGCAGAGAGCAGCTACGGAGGGAGGCAGGTGAGGAGACCTGGCCTGATATGAAGCTGGGACTAACAGGTCTTCTCAGGGAACAGCCAGGTTCCTAGGCTGCCCATGACTTGGCCCCAGGTCCCCTCCGCACTTCTGCCACGGGCTCCGCATGGTCAGCAGGGGCAGATTCCAGACAGTGAGTGAATGACTGCACAAGTCTCAGCTCCTTTCCTGCCTCTGCTGGCCCCTCTGGTACCCCAAACAATGTGCGGGGCAGGAGGTCCTGCAAAGATCCAGAAGGCAATGTGAAGCACTGCTCTTTCCCCGAAATACATATGGGGGGATCCCTGTACCCTAAGATTCCAAAGTTAGTATTCAGAAGCAAGCAGTAACACCATCTGTATACTCAAGAGAAGCACCCAAAAAAATCCTGAGTTTACAAATGCGTTCAGGTGTGTGCACCCCACACACTTGCATGTGCACATTCTATTCATACGTATGTGCACCTGTGTGCACTTGCACTTGGATCAGGAAGCTTTCCAGAGAGGCTGTCAGAGACAGGGCTGCAGCCTCTGAGAGGGGAAGAATATTCATGCACATTTACTGGACAAATTATAAAACTACCTACAACAACTCGTCTGCAAACATTTGAAGCAGCTTACAGACAATTCACAGAGTTAGGAGTGCTACAACAGCCAGGGGAAAGAAGAACAGGCAGCAGGAAAACATGAAAGAAAGGACAAAGAACCAGACCACGGAGCGGCTGGAACATGTGAGGCTTACAGACTCAACAGCTAAGCCGCCAATGTTACAGCAAAGGGAACAGGGGATGACACACGTCCCGAAAATCCATTTTCAAAACTTAAAATGCATACTGAATTCCAGAGGGAAAAGGCAGCATTTTCAGGCACAAGACTGGAAAAGAAACATCTGGTGAAAATACTTTCTAAGAAGTTATAGAGTCCACAGTTATCCCAAAAATCTACCAATAGCAGAGGCCCCGCTGTAAAGCATTCAGAATATACAAACAAACCGATCGTGGCTGTGTCTCAGTGAATTTCATTTACAAACACAGGTGGGGGCCAGACTTGGCTCAGAGCTTAGTCATGCCCTGCCTTAATGTTGCTGATCTTGGCTCCACAGTGAACTTGCCTGGAGAGCATTAGCAAATCCTGATGCCCGGGTGCTGCCCTGAGAGCCACGGCCTCCTGATGCCTGGGGAAGGCCCGGTGTAAGCAATGCCCATTGGCTGCTCAGGTCAAGAACCCCCATATCAAACCAGTCTTGCATGTGAGTAAGGAAAGCACACAATGTGCCCTAACTCCGGTGACTCCAGCTAATGGCACCAGCCTTTCCTTAGGGCTCATTCAAATCTGACACATAGGTCTACATCCCCTTGTCTGAACAACACAGCTTTGCACACAGCTCTTTGCATCTACAGAGATGCCCACTGTGAATGCAAACTCTCCATTTCACTCTATGAAGATAATGCTGGAATGTTCATAATGAAGAATGAAAATAGAGGCAAAGCATCCACTTTACAAAATAAAGTTTCTCCAATCAATAAGCAACTCTTTATATTTACTCCTACACAAATAAAACACCCAATGAGTGGTGGCTGGCTGGGTTCGCACCCTAGAAACAAAACACTTTAGGATGGCAGCCAAATATAATTATCTGATTTCAAAAGTTCAGCTGCATTCTGACTTTCATCTCCTCTGCAGGGAAAAAAACACAGCTTCACTTTCTCATCAGATCACAGAAGCTTACCAGGCTCTTCCCCACCCCTGCCCTTCTATATGGGGAATATCTTCAGAATCCACCAGTGTGCCAACATTTTAAACTTTTCAGCAGATATGAAGACAGCTCAGGCTATAAATGGGAACCAGCGATTAAAAAAAAAAAATGTATGAGAAAGAGGCACGATCTTACATTTCTGTAGGGAGCACAAATCAGAACCACCTCTGTGGAGGGTAATTTGGCAGTGTCACAAAATGCCAACCGCACATGGCCCCTGAACCAACCCCCTCCATGTCTAGGAATTTACCCTGGGCCTCCACTCCCACGTGGGTGTGACCAGGTCTTTACCACGGCACTTAACAGCAGCAAAGAAATGGAAAAACAATTTACAATCAATAAATTAAGGTGCCTCGATACATGTTCCAGTTTACCTTGAAATGGAATTAAGATAAACATAGCTGCTAATGGACAACTGGGGCAGATACTGATAGGAAACCCCGATCTGCTTCACGGAAGAGCAGCAGGTGGTGAGCATGTTAGCACTGGAGTGGGAAGAGGAGGTGCACAGAATAGAAACAGGGACATGTGTGCTCCTCAGGGTCTCAGTGTCACCTCTGGGGCCCAGTGGAGTCTCTATGGTCGGGTGCAGCTGCAGCACCCTTGGCCTCAACCCACCAGAAGCCAGTAGAACCCGTATCCCAGTGGTGACAACAAAAATATCTACAGAAGCTGCTAAATGTCAACTGGGTACCAAACTCAGGCTGAGAATCCATGATATCCACATCTGCAAACCCTGGAGGAAACTTAAAGAAGGTTGGGAGGTGACAGGATACAAACCAGGGGGCTTTCCATGAAACACCCTTCATGCTTGGACTTTTCTCTTACTGTGTGCATTTATGGCTGGCAAAAACAAAATAAATAACTTTTAAAAGGAAAACTGTAAGTACTTCTTAGATGTCATTTTTTAACTCTTTGTAATGCTAGGGATCAAATCCAGAGCTTTACCCACACCAGGCAAGCACTCTTCTACGGAGGACTCACAGAGCACTTAAGCATTTGCTTTTCAGTTTGAAAAAAGGAAAGAGCAACAGAAAATCTCCTTTGTTCTAAAGCTGTGGACGAACTGCAATGCATGGACAGCTCGGCAGCTCCTTCACGGTAACGGTATCAGGAACAGGAGCTCTGGCAGACCTATCTACCCATCACAGCCGAGCAGACACCTTGCACCTCACTCTCTGTATAAAGGAAGTCAAGACAATGACAACATCTAGGTGATGTAAGCCAGCTCCGCACCTCTCTCCAGGAATCCCTGATATCTAAGCGATCCCTCCACACTTAGGAACAAAAAGGGACTTCTATCAGCAACAGTTGGGAAATAAATGGAAATACTTTGGGACAGAGAACTCTGTCAGCATCTTCAGCAGAAAATCTGGTCACTACCAGGAGCACCAAACATCTGGGCTTGTTCACCCTATGCAACATAAGAACAAGCATCCAGGTGTGGTGGTGCACAACTGTAATCCCAGTACTGGGGAAGCTGAGGCAGGAGAATCACCATGAGTCCAAAGCCAGTCTGGGCTCAACATAGTGAGTTCAAGGCCAGCCTGATCTACATAGCAGTAGTAGTATCAAAACACCAAAAATAAATAAATAGGGAGAGGGGAAGGCCCTGCATTCATTCCCAACTATCTTAAAAAACAGAGAGTTTAGCTGGAGTCAGGCATTCTTTTCACCTGGTCTCGGGAACACATTCAGATTTGTGATCTCCGAGCGCCATTAAATCACAGAAGGGGCCTGTAAGGAGCCAGCAGCACTCAGGCTTTTTGCTCAAAGAGGAGAGAAAAGGCTGGAGACAGCAGGGCGGCAGGGTGAGAGCCAGGTCTCCACACCTCACCCACTGACACATGTTCATATTGCACAGGTAATTAACTCGCTGTCCTGAAGACGCCAGCTGACGACCTTCAGGCAGGTTTTTGTAATCTGGGCTGTACCAGATGCACATGTGTGTTCTGGGTTGTATTTCTTGGGCCTATGTAGAGTTGTGTTGTTTTTAATGCAGTTGATAGCAACTTTTTTAAAAAGCCAGACGTGTTTGCATAGAAAAGCCTGATAACTGGCCGGAGCTACTTCCTTTAGGAGCCCCTTTGCCCTGAGTGTTATCATCGCCCAGAGCAAATCCTGACCCTCCAGCTGGGCACAGGAGGCACCACGTGGAGGCCTTGCATGCCTCTGTCTTGTCACACTGCAGCTGGGCGTCTCAGCCGCGAGCCCAGGCTTTGCAGCAGATAGGCCTGCAGCCAGAGGCCAAACTCAACCACGAATCATGTGATCCCAGCCAGACTTTGCTTCTTAGTGCCTCAACTGCCACTTCCATAAAATGGGACTATTAGCTACCTGAAAGTGGGGGGGGGGTTGATTTTCAAACAGTAAAATTCATCTTTGGGGACCCCAGGTCTGCAATTAACACATGCATTACCCTACACAGCACAGGGCAGCTCCTTTCCTCAAAGTATCCCCTCCAAATCTGCAGTCAAACACTCCTCCACTTTCACCAAGGCAATCACTACTCTGCTTCCAATCCCCGTAATTTTGCCTCTGCCAGGTTTTTGTTTTTTTAATTAAAATCCTGTTTTGCTAAATAATTTCAAAAATAAATAAATAATAATTTCACTGTCATCCCTAACACCCTATCATTTCCGCCTGGTCTAGGTTGTCATGCCAACAGATATAACCAAGCTCCATAAAGCACTGGCCCAGCCCCGGGCAATCACAGGGGAATCATTCCACGCCCTCCCACGTCCGACTGCTCTGCCCACCCACAGTACTGGGTCCTCTTTCTGTCAGGAATTGAAATTCCAGCCCACAAAACCACCTCCACTCCCAGTGCTTCGTTCCGCTGACGAAGGTAAGAAGGGTAACCTGAGACTGGGACAATAACCAGGGAGTCGGGACAGCAGGGCCTCAGTCCTCAGCGGCCCAGGGCTGAGACTACCTACAATGACACAGACAGTGGGGCTCCTGCACTCCCAGGCACCCAGCCGACCACGAGGAAGGAGGGAGAGACCCACAGTGTCAGGAGGCGGCTCAGGGCGGGGAAGGAGCTGTTCTCGCCAGGCGTGACTAGCGGAGAGGAAATGTCACTGTGACAACGCCTCCACACAGCATTTCTCTTTAGGGTGTAGAGGTGGGAGGAGGCCGTGGGAAAGAAAACCACATTTTCGGGAACAATGACTGTTCGAGGCATCGAGTGGGTCCCTTCTCACTCAAGCGAGGAACCACCAGTCACTCTAATTTAGAACTCCAAGCCACCACCCTGACTGCCCTCATCCTCCAGGCCGCAGGAACAAGGGACCCAGAGAGGGGCCAGTTCCACAGGGGAGGACTGAGGTCCAGCCCGGCCCCCTCAAAGTCACCAGCCTGGGCACCCTGAGCCTCCCCGTCCAGGCCGTGGTGTCTCCATGCAATGTCGCTGCAGACAGGACTGCAATGCACCGACCATCACAGGCTGGGGACCCACATGGACACGTGGTGCCACACTGCACTGCCAGCCGCTCTCCTTTCCAGGCAACACCTCACTGGCACCGCTTCCTCCTTTCCCACTGCTCCTTCCTGGGCTCCAACCAGCACGCTTCCTCCTCTTCTTGGTCTCTGTGGCTTCCAGCACCCGGGGCCCTTACTCCTCTGGATGCTCCCAGTCCAAGCACAAGGGCAGAGTCACCGGGGCTGGACCTTTGCTGCTGCAGGGCTGACCTGGGCTCCACGGGGTGCTGGCAGCCACACCACTCCCTCCCCACAAAGCCACGCCAACTGCTACTGCTAACCCAGCCAAACCCATGCAAACCAATCTCCAGCCATGCACCTCTCCTCAGCCTGGCCTGGGGCACCCACATCCTCCTGAGTCCTCTGCCTATGGGTGGCCCCAATCTAACCCGTGCTCCTGGCTCCACTTCTCCAGCTGCCACAGGTCACCGCACAACAAGGCAGGATCCACACCACAAGCTGTTCTCACACTGTGACATGCAGAGCGGCCCCACGTAGGCAGCATCACCGCACACAGCTGTGTCAACCCACGATGTCTCTAGACACTGCTGGGGGGGGGGGGGTTGCAACAAAATGGAGATAACTGACAGTCTAGTCGAACACAGCACCCACTGAGCTCCCGCTGAAATGTGAGGAGCCTGCTTACGCCCTTCTGCCCAGGCCCACAGGGCCCACTTCTCTGGCTGCCTTTACCTCCTTGAGGACTTAACCTTCTTGTCTGCTGCCCCAGCTCACCAGGACGCAACTGTCGAGCCCCCTGGCTATACCTTAGCACACAAAGCCAGTGCTCGGGCTGACCTTTCAAATCTGTTCTTCTCAGGAAGTGCTTCTCCAGATATCCTCCGGCTGGCTTCTCTCATCCTACAACTCAGCTCAAATATCAAGTCCTCCAACAGGCCTCCTTTAGCCCCTCCACCTAAGTGAACCGACAACTTGAAAACTGGGTCCTCCACTTATTTTCCCACCTCTCCCATCCCACCCACATATTCTCCCTTCAAGGCATGCGGCAAGATGTAAACTGTGCTATTTCTCTACCTGGATCACTGTCTCTCTTGCTCCAGCTCTGTAAGGGAGGGGTCCTTAGCTGACTGTCTCTCATGCCAGGAAGACTACAGCACCTAACAATGCTCACTAAAAACTGAGTCAATAAATGGAATGATTCAATAAAATAGCAACCTCACACTTAGGCTTTCGCATTTCTAGTGCCAATTTCTGCTAACTTCCACCTAGCGTAGTTTTTTTTAAACAACCAATAGGAACACAACTGGGTTAGCAGAGTCACAGATAAACAGGCTTGGGAACACTGGCCTAAGGCACTTTGTTATTAAAAAAAAAAAAAAACTTTGTAAGACTGGAAACCCCTGGAAACCCCTAACTCGCTCCTTCTTCCTGAGCTCTCCACCCCGCTTCAGCTGTGGTACCTTTCTGGTCAGAGAGGAGAGTTGAAGAGTTCAGGGTTTAAGAATCAGACAGAAAAACAGACATTATATTTTGCAAAGATGGTCACAGCTGCCAGAAAAAAAAGATACCTCCAAAAATGCCAACTGACCCAGGTTAAGATTCAGGATGCTTCCAGTGGTGGACATTTTGTCCGTTTTCGTCATGATGGGTGCCGACGCTTGCGGAGAGAAAGGTTTCGGGCTGCCAGACAGGCTCCCTGCTTGTCCCGTCTTTGTGGAAGCCGGTGAAGCTGCAAAAGGATGTCACTGTTAGATAGAGATTCATAAAAAGTCAGCAAAACTTCAGGTGGGTGAGGGGCGCACAGAGGCCTCGGGCGGGGTGTCCTGTGGCTTCTGGCTGGGGCAGGGAGGACATAGATGCTCACAGGGATCCACATTGAGCTTTTGCCCCCCATTAAACTGGGAAAGCCTTGAAGGGAGCGACCTCCCAGTTACTGTGTTCTGCTAAACACAAAGCTCTAAGACAAAGTGACTAAGCTACCACTGAAATTGGTCTGGCCCATTCTTGGGCACAAGTCTCCAAACAACAGTGATGGGTCAAGCGCGTGTGGGTGCCCCGTTCGTGAGCAGACTGAGGGCCCACTCAAGCACTGGGGGAACCCCAGCTCTGGTTCAGAGGTTCACAGGCTATGTGGGGCCCAACTTCTAGGGGCATCAAGCGCTTATTCTAAAAAACACGTGTTCAGATGGCCAAGCAGAGCCGCCTTCCCAGCCCAACCCCACTATAGCTCGGGGTGGGGCGCTGGCCACGGCCCCAGGGTCAGATCCCCAACACTGGGAAGGAAACGCAGTGAGTCAGGTCCTGTCCTGGGACCTCTGAGTTATTGGGACTACACCATCCCTGCCCCAACCTGAGCCCTTTTCAAGCCAGCTGAGACTAAAGGTGTGACAGGCACCAAGAAGATCGACTCTGCTTATGTAAATAATCCATCCGGAGGAGACCCTTCCTCACAGACAGCGGCAGGTGTAGGAACCCTAAAGCGCCCAAAACAGGTGCAGGAACCCATACCCTCAGGTGGGTGCCTGCCTCAGTTTCCTCGCTGCCAAATAGGGACCTGCAGAAGAAGATTCAGTAGGTTAAACCCAGACCCCAGTCACACTCCACACAGCAGCCAGCACCACCCCTTAAACCAGAAATGAGAGCGCATCACATCTAAAGCCAGCCATAGGGGCCCCATTGCCCAGAAGAAAAGCCAAATTCCTCTCCCACTCACATCCAACCTTCCCCTGCCATGACAACCTCCTGGGCACCAAGCCTGGTCTCCCCTCGGTCTCCTGGGAGGCCCCCACCCCTGCACACACTGGCCACTACCCCTCCCTGTTCAGGTTCCAGCTCAGACGTTACCTGTCACTTCGCTAGCCCATCTACAACCAAGGCGACTTCTGTTTATCACCTCCCTTAGGCCAAGAGAATATCAGCTCCAGAGGAGAAGGACCCTTGGGACTGGGGACACCCAGGTCACCGCCTGACATGCAGCAGCTTCTGACACAGTTCCCGAATTTACAGGAAGTGATCTACTGAAGCTCGCACTCTCGATTTCTCTTTGCATACCCATGGTCACCATCAGCAGTAAAGAAATGGTAACAACCAACCTATCAGTTTAAACAATCTTAGTATTTTGCGCTACTAAAACTAAGGTGAACTAAGAGGTGTAATTAACAAATCCAAAGATGAATAATCAGCTCAAAGGAAATACAGGAAAACATAAAAAGATCACCAAGCTCAACAAAAAAATAAATGCAAATGATGTAAATTGTACCTCCCCACCCTGCACTGTACCAAACCTCCCCACCTTGCATTGTACCTAACCTCCCCACCCCGTATTCTTTTCACATGCATGTAAACTTATTTCAAAATGTAACACCTCACCAGGTGTGGTGCACATGCCTGTTAACTTCAGTACTCAGGAGGCTGAGGCAGGAGGGTCACTGTGAGTTGGAAGACAGCCTGGTCTACACAGGAGTCCATGTTCAGCCTGAACTACATAGCAAGACCCTGTCCCAACCAAAAAACGATACAAAACAATACAGACACCTAGCCGGGCATACTGGTATTCCTCTGCAGTACTGCGATGGAAGATGAGACAGGAAGATGCCAAGTATAAGACCCACCTAGACTAGCATAGCAAGCTCAAGGTTGATCTGGAGAACACAGTGAGACCGTCTCATGTAAAAACAAAGACAACAAAAACCCTCACCTCACACTGAGAACAGGTGAAGAAAGGAAAACCAGGAGAACACGTTGGTGACAAATTAAAGAGCATAAAACACAGAGTCCAGAGTCCCCTGGCTGAAGTCTGCTGCTCCATCAGACCCAGCAGTGCACAGCGGAAGCTTTGCTGCAAGTCTTTATCACAGCAAAGACCGAGAGAGGGCTCAGGACACCACTCACAGGAGACCCGCTAAGTAAATTATGAGATAAATACCACGCTACCTGTACCATAAAGAGGAGGAGGCAGGTGTGTATAACCCAACAGGAAATGGACGGAGACAAAGGTCCACTCACGTTCCTACGGAACGCCCCCATGGGCATAGTTTCTCAAGTATGTATGGAGCCTTCAAGTGACAACACACAGTACCCACTTCTCAACTGTAACTGCACTCCATGAAAGGTTAAGGGCACCAAACTATGGAGAAAACTGAGTGTGTCCTGTAACTTTTACTTTACACCTTCCTTTCTTTGAGACAGGGTTTTTACTACGCAGAACAGGCCGCCCTTAAATTCACTTTGTTGCCTAAACTGGCCTTGACCTGTCTTAGTCTCCCAAGCGCAGGGATGACAGGCTTCGTTTTCAAAACAAATGTGTAGATTACAGACCTTTTTGCCCTATTTCCAAGATTTTTCATATGGTTCTGTGGAGGGGGGGAATCTTTGAAACGTGTAAAAATATATTCAATATGGAGAAATGTCAATGGAGAGAGAGGAATTTGCAGTCACAAATACCCAGGGAGGTTAAATGGGTTTGTCCTTGCAAACTTTTATTTCAGCTCCTGGTGTGGCTGTCATCGACAGGAACTCGTACACTGTGTGACCACTCAAAATGCAACAGCATCGGGAGACACAGTCAGAAGGACAGGACCCGCAGGAAACATACACAGCCACAGCAACCCAGAAAGAAGCAAGGCTAAGTTGACCAGCTCAGTGTGACCCCACTCCAAAATACATGTATTTAGAAATTATTACCAACATTTAAAATCTGACAGTATATCCAACTATTAAACATCACTTCTCTGAGTAGAATTATCTGCTTTTTATTTTATACAAGTAATGTAGAATTCTGAATAGAATTTTTGGGGCAAGTGGTACCTGTAAATCCCCTACTACTGAGCTACATTCCTAGTCCTCTGAAAGAAAGATTTTACACTCAGGAAAAATGATGCGCAATCCAACATAAAATGGTGGTTACTTCAAAAGGTGAAGCTAAACTGGGCAACGTGGTGCTGTAATCCCAGTATTCAGGAGGTTAAAGCATGAAAATCACCACCATTTCGAGGCCAGGCTTTGCTAGTTAGTAAATTCCAAGGCCAGTTATGGAGCAAGACCCCATATCTTAAAAAATAAAAAACCACTAAAGCTGTGGTGGTAGACACCTGTAATCCCAGCACTTTGGAAAGCTGAGGCAGGAGAATTCCAGTCTAGCCTGGGCAACTTAAAAGGGAGGAAGAGGTAAACCTAAGGAGGCAGGTCAGTTTAAAGCCCTGGGTTCAACCTCTAGTACCACAAACGAAAAGGCAATCAGAATAATATCACCAGTGCTAAAGTTCAAAAAGCATGATACATCAAATCTATCATCCATACTAAGGATGGACAATTCTGCCCCCCAGGGATGCCTGAGAAAGTCTGGAGACTTGGGGAGGGGCAGTGCTGGGGTACAGTCCAGCATCGTAACACTCAACCTCACCCCTGGACCATTTTGCTTTCCCTTCTCTGTCACAGCTGCATGTGACGGGGATTGCTGCTGGCATTCAAGGGGTGAAGCCAGAGCACACAGGACAGCCCTACAAAAAGAACTCCCCAGCCTAAAATGTCAGCAGCACCAGGGCTGAAAAACACCGCATTAAATCACACCAGGCAACTGCAAAAGTAGAAGGACATTTGGAAATGTTCGTTTCAATTAAACTTTGAAGCAGATGCCATTCCTTTTATAAAGCCATAAATTTTGCCCAAAGGAAGAACTAATTGCCTTTGAAGCTGCAAATAATTTAAGCGGATTTTACACTGTAATGTGCCATTCACAAGTGTGGGCTAAAACAAATTTTTTCTCTGCATTTACAAAAAGTCCTACTAGCCAGTGCTAAGCTCTATTCTGACTGTGTGAAAAAGGAGCCTTAAAATTAAATTGCAAAACACTGGCCTGTGCTATACACACCAGCATGCGGGGTGGGGGTTAATGATTCATACAAAATTTCCTTCACTTAGAAAACTTCAAAAATACCCCATATGTTCAAGGGGTCACAGCTTGCACAACCCTACTGGAACCCTGCACAGACAAACCCACAGACTACAGCATCAACAGATAAGCTCAGGTGGCTAAGCAGTGTTAGCAGAAACACGTTTTTTTAAGGGTTATTTACTAATATCAACACTATATTCCCAGGTGTTGGGGAGGCTGAGGCAGGAAAATCACAGGAGTTCAACACT
Source organism: Hydrochoerus hydrochaeris (assembly GCA_004027455.1). Taxonomy (NCBI): domain Eukaryota; kingdom Metazoa; phylum Chordata; class Mammalia; order Rodentia; family Hydrochaeridae; genus Hydrochoerus; species Hydrochoerus hydrochaeris. Next base: position 7,834 of record PVLA01000671.1, on the reverse strand, counting down.
AGCTGTGGTACCACAGCAAGACCTCCAGTATTGAAAGAAAGAGAGAAAGAGAGAAGGAGAGAGAGAGAGAGAGAGAGAGAGAAAGAAAGAAAGAAAGAAAGAAAGAAAGAAGCAAAGAGAGATGTCTACACCAGACATCATAAAATCATGATCTCTAAACTAAGCAGTGCACAGATGTATCTGACACAGGACATACATGCATTTGAGACAACACTGACACCATACTGCACTTAGCAAGAACTAGCTGGAGAAAAGGCCCCTGGTATCCCTCCAGCCCAGCATTTTGGGAGTTACAGGGCAGGACCCTTTAGTGTGTTAGGAGCAGCTCTTTTATAATTAAATACAAAAGAGTGGAAATGCTAGAGGGGCGTCGCCTATCCGAGGCCTAAGCAGTCTGGGGAAGTGTTACACACACGTGTGCACACGGCACACAGCACACGCACTAAACAAACCAGAGGAATGAGCCTGCGCCCCACCCCCACCCGGGCCCCAGCACTTCCCAGCCCCAGGCATTTCCGCCCACCTCGTCCAGCACAGCAGCTTCACCTTAAGGCCACCTCGTGGCCGCCATGCCCTCTCACAGGTGGCCGCTGGCCAGCATGCTGGGGTGCACTTCCTTTCCCTCATGCTTGGCCCAGACTCAATCAGCAGAGTCTGTTTCTTTTCCTATCTTTAATAAAACTTTGCTACCATGAAATATATGTACACACACACACACACACACGCACGCACGCACGCACGCAGAGCAACATTTGTGAAGGGAGGGGCAATTGTTAGCAATTTTAGATTGGGGGGGGGGTGCCGGGGATTGAACTCACGACCTTGCACTTGCCAGGCAGGCGCTTAAGCCACTGAGCTAAACCTCCAGCCCAATTTTAGATTTTCTTATTAATTATTTTATAAAAGCATTGATTTCCCATTAAAGGTGTGTATGTGGAAATACCCCCCTTCCTCCCCAACTCACACTCCACAGGAATGCTATGAAGCCCAAGGACCTCGAGCCGGGAGGGGGACAGAAGCTGGGGTCCAGGGTGCCAACCCTGACACACACTCACGCCTTCCATGAGATTGAGAAAGTGAACACTTCGGACACATCGCCGCAGTCACGGGGCTACACAAAGGGAAACCGAAGTCGGCAGGATGGAAACCACTCTGCCCCGAGACAGCAGGACGCCAGGACGTCACCAGCCAAAGGCTTCCAGGGGAGCCAAGGGTTTCTTTGAAGTCTACCTCGGGTACTGGGACTGACAGACACACAGCTCTGAGGACCTCAAGCTCCCCAAGAAGAGGAAGGTTTCTAAATGCTCACACGAGTTTTACAGAATAACATTTCAATCTGGAGCTTTCTATGGCTGGTTCCAGAATTTTCAGTGCTGGGAACTACTTTTTCTACCTTATGATATGACAGTTTTACATAATTTTGGATAAACCACCCCTTGTTTCATTGGTAGTGTACTTGAAGGTGGCAGGATTTTATAGAATCCACTTCTTCCACTAGTTGCTATTCTCACTCCTAACAGCAGAGGGCAGGGGCTGCAATGGAAAGGAAACAGGCCTGGACTCAGGGCTTGGGAGTAAAGGACCAGGGCCTCCCTCCCTCATACTGTGCAGGGTCTGTCAGCCTCTGAAACACAGGGACACTCGGGTCCCCTAACTCTTGTAGGGGCAAACTTCCTCCCTGAGCCAAATCTGACCTGCTACCTGTTCCGGTACAGCCTGACAGGAACCCAGCCATCTAATGTCTGCGGCTATGAGGACCTCCAAGACTCTACTTACTGTCTGCCTCTTAAAGAAAGGAGACAATTTTTTGAAGATTAGAATGATTCTGACCAGCCAGGCTTCATGGTACGCTAAGTGGTGCATAGCTGTAATCCCAGCACTTGGGAGGCTGAGGCAGGAGCCTTGCTGTGAGTTAGAGGCCAGCCGGAGTTACACTCAGACACAGGCCTCTCGGGGTCAGGTCTCTCAGAGGTGGAGCACCAAGAGCAAACTGTAAAGACCATGTTTCCAGAAAAAAACAAGAGCAAAACTATTATTTTTCACAGATATTTAACACATGGCTGAATTCTGTTTGGGTAGAAAGAACTGTTACTTCAGTGCTTGTATCACTTTCAGCCAACAGCTGTCACTGGAAACAGTTCTCTGACCCACAGAGGGGTCATGTTCCTCCAATGAGGAACCACCAGAGACACAGCCCGGAAGCCACCCTTTCTGCAGCACTGATTTCTGTATTTCAGGCACGGTTCTTAGGCTCTTGCGCACACACTCGTTTTATCCTTACAAGGACCTATGAAGTAGGCTGTTAGGATTATCAGGCTACAAGTGAGGAAACCTAGGCACAAAGACATCAAGACATGGAGCTTGACGCCAGCATCCAATGTCCTCATGACTCAACCAGAGCCTGCTCTAAAATGCAACACAACACTCCGACAAGGTGACCTTGAAAGAGTGATCTCCAGTCCCTCCAGTATCAGTAAGGCTTCTCTAACACTGCTGGAATGCAGGACCCTGTGCTTCCCAAGCAGGCGCTGTGCCGCTGAGCTGTATCCCCAGCCTGCAAAATTTCTTTTGTTTTTGGTACCGGGATCAAACTTACCACTTCACACTTGCGAGGCAGGCATTTATGCCACTGAGCTAAATCCCCAGGCCTAAGTCTTATTTAAAATAAAATTCACTTCTGGCATAGACCCTCGGCTTTCCATCGCAGTCTCCTGCTTCAGACTACCACACACCACACCTACTCTGTGGGCGGCCTTTGCATAAAGACAGTTTTGAGGGTTCTGGGAAGATGGCAGAGTGGTGAACACTGGGAAAAGCCTTTCCTAGACTCAGGTGTCCAGACACTGGAATATGGCAGCGTGAGGAACGGGAGGGAAGTGGGTCCCCAGGACCCTGCAAGGGTCTGAAGGGAGAACTGAAGCCTCGGGGAGAGTGAAGGGACCTCAAGGGAGGAGGAGGAGGCTTTCCTTTCCCCCGAGCCCCGGCTCACTGCATGGGAAGGGCGCCCCGAACCTGGAGACCTGTGGTCAGTACAGGTGACCACAGAGGCCTCCATGAGAAGCGCACCAGAGGCATGGAGCAGTACACACGGGACCGAAGTGGTTGGAGAGTTACTCAAGCTCAGCCATGGCCCAGGAGAAAACTATTGGCCGGTAGCCGTCTTGGAGAGGAGCCAAACGAGCTAGAGACCCAGAGCAGCAGCAGGCTCTACCCAGTGGCTCCTGGTGCCAGGGTCAGGGGGAGCTGAGTTCAAGCTGGCAGGAGGCATGGGAGCATTGCAGGCTACACGAATTGGGGTCCAGCTTTACAGGTGGAAACCAGTCTGAACTTCAGTGAAACCAAAGATGTGGCCTACTGGGATTATCCTCTACCTCACCATACACCTACTGCTGGTTTGCTGGGATTAATCATCTAGGAGCTGGGCTCTGTCTTCCAGTAACAGCACGGACTTGCCTTGAGATAGATCTTTGTTTCTTTTTGGTACCAGGAATCAAACTCAGGACCTTGGGCAGGTACTTATGCCACTGAACTATACCCTTGGCCCTTTTCTTTTTTTCTCATTTTGTTTTTTACTTTTGTTTATTCTTGGTTTTGAAGGGTTTTTGTCTTGTTTTCTGGTGTTTAAAACAGGGTCTAGCTATGCAGTTCAGCGCGGGCTTGAACTCTATGGAGCCCAGCCTGGCCTCACCCCCCCAGCCACCCTCCTGCCTCAGTCTCCCAGAGTGCTGGCTTTCCTGCTCCACCACACCCAGCCTATTTCCCTTGGTGGTGTTGTTTTCTTAGTGTGAACATTGTTACTAGTTTTACTGTTCTGCTCTGTTCTTGTTTTTATTTCCTCCTTCTCTTTCTCCCTCCCATCTTCACCAGTTTCCCAAAGTTTGCGTGATCTTCCTTTGTTTCCCAGCCTTGCTTTGAATCTCTGTTCCTCTACTGTTTCTCCCAGCCCCTTTTAAATTTACACTCCGGATGGCAAAACTGCCACACTGAGGGCACATTTACCACACAGAATTTTCTACTTTGTTTTAGATTTTTTTATATATAATCACAATAATATTTCATACAGTTAAAGGTAGCAAATTAATAGTTACCACAGTTTGTCATTTTCTAGACTGTGCTTGGTGCTACTGTTACTGCTGACTGTACTACTTTGGCCAAGGTGACAAAGCTGTTCTGATCAGTTGTTCTTGCTAGTATGCCAAGATTGAGATTGACTATAAGGGTCATAAACAACACCATAGGCCACGGTCAAAGAATCACAGGCTAGGCCACATAAACAGCAACTTCTTGCCCCCAACAAAATGAAGAGGCAGGATCTTGCAGCAGGCTAAAAAACCAAAAGCCAATTACAGGCCAGGCAGCTATGGTGGTGTACACCTGTAACTCAGCACTTGAGAGGCTGAGGCAGTAGTATCACCACAAGTTCAAGGACAGACTGAACTACACAGTAATATGCTGTCTCAAAAAACAAAATAAGGCTGGGGATTTAACTCAGTGGCGTAAGCGCTTACCTGGCAAGCGTGAGTTCCTCAATTCGATCCCCAGTGCCATAATAATAATAATAATAATAACGATAATAATAAATTAAATAAATAAATTTTGCCTAGAAAACCTCTCTGAGAAGTAGTCATTTCCTAAGGATTCTAAATACTAGCAATAAAACTACCTGCCATAAACAATTTACTTACAAGCATCAACCCAAGAATTAAACTGAAAGAAAGAAAGAAAGAAAGAAAGAAAGAAAGAAAGAAAGAAAGAAAATGAAAGAAAGCAAGAAGACACTTAAGCAAGATGTACACCCAGACTTCCAGCTCACACAAAGGCAAACCCAGGGGGCAATGAGGGAGGACAAGCCAAAAGCCACCTACCTAGAACTCTCTGAAGTAGCCATGGAAGTAACAAAGCAGATGAATGAGACTCTACAAAAAGCCAAATCAGAAATAATTTCTCAACTACAGAGATAGTGACAATAAAATATGGTTAGTGACTCTAGAGCAGACACAGATTGGAAAAAAAAAAAAAAATAGAAGACCTTAGGTAAAACACCCAACACAGGAAAGAAATGGAACCCATGAAAGATTCAAAGAGATATCCAGGTGATGAAAAATTCCACTGAAAGTACACCCAACAGACTGAGCCAATGTGAGGATGGAATATCAGCCATGAAGACAGAATTGGGGGAGAATCCAAGATGGCCGGCGAGGGGTGGCACGATAGAGCGCCTCTCTGAAAAGAAAACGACTCAGATGCTGGAATCTGACAACATGGAGAAAGCCAGGCAAAAGGAGAGGAATTCTCCAACCCAGGAAGAAACTGAGGAAAAAGAAAAAGGAAAGAAGAAGCAGGGACAGAGGGATGGAGCTGGGCAAGCTCTGGTCGCTGTACCGGGCGCATCTTAGAGTCAGGCGACTCACGATCGAGCTGAGGTCGCGGCCCTGCCAAGAGCAGGGGCTTGGTGAGCTCCAGACCCTCGGCTGGGGGAGGCCCTGCGGCAGGGAGTGGAAATGGCGAGTGGAGCTGCACAAACTTTGGTGAGTGATGGGAACTGGATTCCCCAGAGCGGGAGGACCGGCTAGATGACATTTTGGAGTTGGGCAGGGCCAGCTTGAATCAAAACCCAAGGCAGCATCAGTCAACGACTCCTGGTCCAAAGCAGATTGGTGGGATCTGCTCAAGCTGGGCCAGACGCCTGGTTGTAACCCAATAGCCGGGGACAAGGCTGTCCTGAGCCAGTGGCATCCCCAGGGAACACACAAACGTGCTGAAGCATCCACTGGGTGACTGACATAGGGGGAGGGGCCGGCTCACAGCGTGCACCTGGCCGATCGGCAGCGGACATGGGGGGCTGCACTTCCCTAGCCAGTGTGCTGCAGAAAAACTGTGGGCTGTGCGAGGAGCCCAGAGACCACCACCCACCTGTCTGAAGGGGGCCGGAAACATGACAAGACAGAGAAACAGCAAAAGGCCTCCAACCGCTGAACCAGGGAAAGTGAGTCCAGCAGAGATAAATGCAGAGGAGGTTGAGGGCAGCAAACCTGTAATGTCAGAGACAGCCTCATCGGAAATAAAGAAATACATCCGTGACCTCATTGATGAATTTAAATCTGAAATTCTAACTCAGATGAAGCAAGATATTAGAAGATTAATAAAAGAAATCCTGGGTAATCCCCAAGTAGACACAAATGAAAGAATGGAGGAACCCAGAGAAAGGAGAGAAGCCTTTGATGAAGAATATAAACAAAATCTAGAATACATGAAACAGATCCAAAGAGAATATCAGGAAATTAAAAACTCTATTGAAAGCTGGCAAAATCTTTTAACAGAAACTAAAGACAAACTTTCAAAACTTGAAGATAGATTTGCAATGTATGATTGCGAAAGAAAAGATCTCTTAAAAATAACAAGGAACCAGGAAGCAACGATACAAAGGCTAGGAGATGACAAGAGGATTTATAACCTACGAATAAAAATCAATGAAGATGCAGTGACAAATACAAATGAAGTAAAAAGTCTATTCACAGAAATAATTAAGGAAAACTTCCCAAACATAGGTAATGGAAGTGAAGTTCAGATAAATGAGGCATACAGAACTTCAGCCAGATCTGTATGCCAAAACAGATCTACACCCAGGCATGTAATAATCAAGATCCCAGAAATCCATCACAAGAACAGAGTATTAAAAGTGACCAGAGAAAAGAAACAGATTACCTATAAAGGAAAACTGAAAATCACAGCAGACTTCTCGATGCAAACCATCAAATCAAGAAGAGTTTGGAGCAAACTATTCCGAGCCCTGAAAGAAAATAACCTCCAACCCAGATTGATGTACCCTGCAAAACTGTCTCTCAAAATTAATGGAGAGACAAGATATTTCCACGACAAAGAGGAACTGGGGGAGTTCGTGACCACCAATCCAACCCTGCAAAGAATATTGAAGGGGGGGAGGGAGAGGGGGAGGGGGAGGGGGAGGGAGAGGGAGAGGGAGAGGGAGAGGGAGAGAGAGAGAGAGAGAGAGAGAGAGAGGGAGAGAGAGAGAGAGAGAGAAGAAAATCACCAGGATTCCAGGAACAATGGCAGAAAGGCCTCAAAAAAAGGGGCAGACAGTGGAATGAAGGAGAAAAGTAAACAAACAATGACAGAAAAATAACAGCAGAGATCAGATAAAGCAGATTGGTTATACCGCTGTTTTATCTTGACTGATTTTATTTGAATTTGGTATGCGTGAGAGTATCAAGTCTGAGAGTAGAGGCAACTACTCTGAAGATAACAAGATTCAATAGGATACCCATTCCGGTTTGATTATTAACTGCCTTTGAAGTCCTACAATGTCTCCAATGTTTAATTTTTATTAATAGTGTAATGCAATGCTAAGTTTAATTATACTGTTTGATGATATAGACAATTTTATTGGAAATAACAAGAGACATCATAGTAACTACCGTAGATACCTAGTATTGTGGTTTTATATGTCCTTTTCATTTCATGTTTCTCTAGGAATTTGTATTGTTGACTTGTTTTGATTTGTTTTTCCCTCTAATACAGAAAGGCTAGGCATATATGTAGAGACTTATACATGTGTAGAACTTCTAAGTAGTTTACGAGAATGGATTATAGGTATTGTAAAGAAAAAAAGAAAGTAAAAGAAAGTATTCTAAAGGATATAACTGCATGTATGTTTAAGTGTGTAGGATTGATAACCATATTACTAAGTTTTTGTTGGATAGATGAACAGAACTGGTTGCAGTCTCACTGTTTAAATGTCCACTTTGTAGGCTTTACTTTTGTAACTTGAACAACTACTTCTAAGAGGAAAATATGTAATTATCAACTAGTGATT